>PYUH01000093.1:1295249-1357123 GCA_016808085.1 Suaeda aralocaspica
TTTTTTTTTTTTTTTTTTTTTTTTTTTTTTCTTTTTCAAATATAGTATTGGTTGAAAGTTGGAAGTACCAAATGTATTACTTCCGTATTAAACAAAAAAAAAAAAAAAAATTCACATTTAGGGTACCCTTCAACTAATCACCTTAATCACATCATTAGATAGATAACTTTTACCTCGTGAATGGTTACTTTCTCAATCATTTTTTAGTATGTAGAAAGAAAGTCAAGAGTAGAGAGAAGAAAAGTTAAATGAGTTAGTGAACTGTTTTATATTTACGTTACGTCTATCATTATTTATATCATATCGATTGTCTTTGTTTTAGGCAAAATTATTTATACTTATAGTAAATTATCTCTTGATATAACATTTAAATTTGTTTAATTTAAAGCTTTTAGTATGTTTGGAAAAAACTATTCATTTGACAAATTGCGAATTTGTCAAAAAACACATCTCCCCATCGCCTAGAATGCTGGAGGTAATTTATTTCATTGATTGATAATTAGGACTACATATTCTTTCAAAAAGTTATAACGGTTAATGTCTCAAAAATTAGTAAATGTATGTCATATAAGGTCCTAAACTTTTGCCCTAGCCCCATGGGGCACTAATATAGACAAGCTAATCTAACTATGGTTTAAATGTTTTAAATTTTTACCCAAACCATGGCAGGGGTGAAATTTGAAAATGGATAGCTAGACATAGCTAGACATTCCCACCATTGTTTGAGCAGAAATTCTACTCCCTCATTGTGTTTGGACTTTGGGAAATGTTGGTTTGACATTTTCATGGGTTTTTTTATTTAGTTGGGGGGGGGGGTGTTTGTGTGTGTAACTGTTCTTAATTATAGACATTATCTATTGTTATTTATTATCAGACGGGAATTATTATTGTAGTACAGGCAACTCTCATATTTATATTGGCAATCCTCTGTTTGAGTAGTTTATTGACAATTGCTTTTATAGAGGGAGTACTAATACAAACATTTGGAGTGTCAATATCAATTATCATAGACTAGGGATGATAGTGGGTCAAAGACATGACCCTTTTAGTTTTTTTGGATGAAAATCGTTATCAGGTGCTGATTTGCAAACTTAAGGTTTTAAATTGTATTTTCAAAAGTAATTGTTTGTTTTCAAAATGTGACATGTGGTATTTTTGACATATTTTCGTTATCTAGTGCATGAAAATCTTTTGGATGAAAATCGTTATCTGGTGTTGGTTGTGGTGGTTTCCGCAGTTTGTAGTGTTTGGTTGTTGTGGTTTTTGCAGTTTATGGTGGTGAATAGTTGGCAAGTGGTGGTTCTGGTGGGTTTGTGGTGTTGATAGTGGTTGTTTAATTATTGATATTACTTAATCACTATTTAGTTGTATGCTCTTAAGTTGTTTAATTACCATTAGAAAATTTTGACTGCGGATCCGTGCAACTTAAAATGTTGCAACGAACTAAAGAGATAGTGATCCTTTTTTTTTCCTAATACATTGTAAATTTATATAGAATCGCAAAGTCTTGCAACAACTATTATCCATCACCCCCCCAAAAAAAAACTATTCATCCCTTGCACTTTGATCCTTTTTCAAGATTTGATATATATGCCTAAGAAAATACGGGCAACTCTAAAATTATCAATGCAAGAAATGTAAGGTGGGCCATGCAAAAAATGTGAGAGCTCCACTACTTTTGCTTGTTTATGGGACCTCATATTTACTGATATACTTTGCTAAATTTATCAGCATGATAATTTTAAAACTTCTCACAAAATACAAACACACATCCAAAAACTGTATTATAATGCATTTAAAATTACATTTTTTTCCATTAACAAATAAGATCATCATATGATAAAAGTAGAAATAACACATCCCACAAGCCATAACGTAATTAATCAACCCAAGAAGCAATTGAAACAAATATGAGGAATGAAATTAAAACACAATAATTATAATCGAGAATAATATGCCATGGGTACGGTCGATTAGGAACTGGGCTTTAGATATTGAGCACAAGATTGAGCCCAAGGTCATTAGATTTTTGAGTTCCTGGTGATTTACATTTACCATCTGTAATAGTGCTTGAACAAACATTTTTTCCACAACAGGGTTGAGCAAAGAACCCACAAGTGTCCCCTAGATGGCCACAAACTGCCCAAGGATTTGCAGTAATAATTCCAACTCAATAACTTAAATTGAACAGAAAATTTATGATGTAAACTTAGAATCTACCAATTACTTAAAAAAAATGTAAGAGCCTTTTTTGTGTCGTTGATGATTAATTTTTGCACGGGAATAGATTTGGTCTAAAAACCTCATTTGGTATTGTAGTTTTTAATTGTTGTGAAGTTATAATTGTTTCAATTCAAAAGTCTAATCGTTTTACATGATTTTTGACAATTTTTTCTAACAAAGAAACGCTTAATTGAGGCTCGCTAGCTAAGTTTAGATTATTTCAGCTAAGTTACAATAATGTCTTATTAAATTATTTAAGTTTTATGTATACTCTGTAATGAGTTTTTATCATGGACAATAAGTTTTAATTAGGTTTGATTAATGCAAGTTCTAATAAATTTCAATAAAATCTAATAAGGTTTAATAAGTTCCGATAAAATAAGTTTCAATTACTCTGTAGGTCTTTAGTAAAGTCGTGTATTAATCGGTACTTACCATGTTGGCAGCGCATACACCTCCACCATACCTGTATCGGTACATTCAAATCCTAGACAACACCAATTGAGAGGGTTACAATTTTCTCCAATATCAGAACATCTTAGAATTCCATTTGTCCTTACACCCAAAGCCAATTGGACTGCAATCAAACATTTAAATAACAACATTTATGTTAATAGATTAACATAACAACATTTATGTTAATAGATTAACATAACAACATTTGACGAGATAAAGTTCCATCTTAAACTAATTGAAGGCCCTATGCAAGTATGCAACCAAGAAAATTAAGCTATTAAAAATATTAGAGACTTCAACTATTTTACTATACCTTTTGGTATTGAAACACATAGAGCTGAGAGAGTATATATATAATAATAATAGTTTTTAAGTTAAGCAATTACATTTCATCAAAATCTGTGTTGTTGGTCTGTTTAATTTCAGCCTTATATAGTACGTTATATAGGCAGTCTCATAGTAGAAGTGTTTCCTTGAATCGATCCGAAATATCCAAGTTAAATCAGGTCGGATAATCGAATATACGTTGACCTGAATTTTTTATTTAAATAAAGGCTAATCTAAAAATGGAACCAAAACTACAAAATACCTATATAATAATCTGATCCGATTCGAGTCATCTGATCCGTCATCTGGCTGATTGAATCTGAGAAATGTAATTTTTTCATGTTTTTGGATATCTTATCCAAAATCTAGAAAATGTGACCCAAATCCAATAAAAAAAACTTTCAGATACCCGATCAAAAATATCCGAAATCAAAATTTGAGAAAAATATCCGATTTTTTCAGATCAGAATTTATTGAACACCCTTATCTCATAGTGCTACTTATGCCTACGAGGCTATGGTAATTGAGTAGATTAGAAAATTTTGTTGTCACCGTAGGAGTAGTGCCAATCGCCATTCAGTATCGGTTTTCTTTTCTTTTCTTTTTTTTTTTGGTGTTTTGAGATCCACAAGGGCGGGAATGAGAATCGATCCCAAGATCTCTTGGAATCGAAAGGAAAGATCTAACCACTTGAGCTATCCCCACTCTAAATAAAATAAAATAAAATAAAATAAAATAATAAAAAAAATTATGGGAGTGTCTACATTAATTTTTAGTATAACTAATTACCTGATACAAATATATAAGTAGAACTGCTAGTATCTGATGCTTGCCCACCATTTTTTGATACGATTATAAATAGAACCTACTAATTTTAGTGATTATTTGTGAAAGAAATTAAGATGTTCTATACCGTAATGTTTGAAGACCTATTTATGCATATTTTTTGAACAACCTACCTCGAATAAACATGTGTACAATACTAGAATAGTACAATAAGTATAGGGTATTGTCACGTGCTGACTAATTCCCCTTAGTCTTAGCCACGCTGCCCACTAACTTCCACCCCTGGACGCTAGTCAAGGCTAAACCCTTCCATAGTATATAGCTAAGTAATGCAACGAAAGCTTGAATAAGAGACTAAGAAAGCACAAGTTTATGAGTATGAGCTTTATTTCTTTGAGAGAAACTGAATACAATACTTATGTTATTCTCTCTCTATCTGTGGGTTGTTGAATGTACAACTGAATGCCTCGGGTATTTATATACATCACCCTTCCTACTATAGTTAGGATATTCTACTTCCCTACTGTACCTAGGACATCCTACATTCCTACTGTATCTAGGACATGTGAGAATACCCTATAATATCCTACAATGTTCCAGACCCTTCCGGAATGGCTATATTACTCTAGACCTTTCAATGAGGTTCTAGAGCCTTTCATACTCTTCCAAGCGTAGTAGACAACCTTTACACCAAGTATGAACCTCGTTACAGAAATATAGCACTGCCGTCCCCAAAAGTACTGCTTATCTGCAGATCCAGTATTATCCTGCAGCATTATTATTTCCTGTAGACTGCCTACTATAGGGAGATGAGTGTTGCTCGCACAACACCTGGGCGGCTCCCCCTGTGGGATCCTTATGCCCTCGTTCCAAGGCAATAGGTGGGTCATTGGGTCACTCGTGACATGCTCCCCCACCAAAGCCCTTGACGTCCTCGTCAAAGCTGCGAGTCAAATGCCTCGATCTTATCCCGGAATTGCCATAGGTCATCTTCTTTCTCCCATGTTGCCTCGCTTTCCGGGAGTCCCTTCCAATGAACATAGTATTCTTTGTAGCTTGGAACGCCCCTGCGACGGACCACCCTTGTCGCTTCAACCGACTCGATGTCCCGTTCAAACGATGTCACGACAACCGTGGGAGCTCGTTGTGACTCACCCCTCGTTGGATCCTCCATGTCTTCGTGGTAGGACTTCAACATACTTACATGGAACACCGGATGTATCTTTAGCTTGGCTGGCAAGTCCACTTTGTAAGATACCCTTCCAACCTTTCCTAGGATTGGAAACGGTCCTTCATATTTGCGCACCAAACCCTTGTGAACTTTCCGGAATGCTTTGAATTGTTGTGGGAGCAACTTAACCATAACTAAGTCCCCAACTTGATACTCGGCTGGTCTTCGATGTTTATCTGCCCATTTCTTCATCTTCTTTGTGGCTTTGCTCAAGTAGGTTTTTGATATATCCATTTGTTGACCCCACTCCCTTGCAACCCGATACGCTGCGGGACTACTACCCTTGTAGCCTGTCGCAACAACTGATTGTGGTGTCAGGGGTTGTAGACCCATGACGATCTCAAAAGGACATTGTTGTGTCAACTCTGACCGCTGCAAGTTGTAGGAGAATTGAGCAACATCAATCATCCTTGCCCAATTCTTTTGGTTGGCACTCACAAAGTGCCTCAAGTAGAGTTCCAACAAGGCGTTCACCCTCTCCGTTTGCCCATCAGTTTGCAGATGAAAGCTTGTTGAGAAGTGAAGGCCTGACCCCAGCAGCTTGAACAACTCTGTCCAGAACTTGGCTGTGAACCTTGGATCTCGGTCGCTAATGATAGTCCGAGGAAGTCCCTAATACTTCATGACATTCCTGAAGAATAATTTGGCGGCTTGCTCGGCTGTGCAGTCCATAGGTGCTACAATGAATGTCCCATACTTTGAGAAGTGATCTACAACAACCATGATCGAGCGACACCCATCAGACTTGGGTAAGGCTGATATGAAGTCCATTGACACACTCTCCCATGGCTTCTCAGGTGTGGGCAATGGTTCCAAGAGCCTAGCTGGAACTTGTTGTTCAACCTTGTCTTGTTGGCACACAAGAAAAGTTTTCACATAGGCCTCTATGTCATCCCTCATATGTGGCCAGTAATATGACTCCTCTAATAGAGCAAGAGTCCGTTGCATACCTGGATGTCCGGCCCACATTGAGTCATGGCACTCCTTCATGATGTCCCACCTAAGATTATCCCACTTAGGCACATACATACGACGACCGGTGGTGTAGAGAACCCCATCTTCAACCCAAAACCGTCGTGTCTTCCCTTCCATGGCCATCTCCATTAGTGACTTGGCCAATGGATCTTGCTTCATCCCTTCCTTGACCTGCTCAAGGAGGTTGCTAGCAATGCAACTCGTGCTAGCAAGTATAGCCTTGCGACTCAAGGGATCAGCAACGACATTTACCTTGCCCGGCTTGTATTCCATAGTGTAATCAAACTCAGCCAAGAAGTCTTGCCACCTGGCTTGCTTGGGGCTAAGTTTCTTCTGGTTTTGAAAATAACTTGTTGCCACGTTGTCGGTCATGATGGTGAACCGACTCCCAATCAGGTAGTGCCTCAAAATGCGCAAGCAATGAATGATTGCAGTCATTTCCTTGTCATGAACAGGGTAGCGCCTTTCTGTGTCATTCAACTTCCGCGACTCATATGCAACAGGATGCCCCTCTTACATAAGCACCCCTCCTATGGCATAGTCTGATGCATCTGTGTGTAACTCGAATATTTTGGAATAGTCGGGTAAGGCTAGAACAGGCTCCTCAGTGACAGCTTGTTTCAAGTCATCAAATGCCTATTGACACTTGTCACTCCACGACCATTGTCCCTTCTTCTTCAGCAAGTCGGTCAATGGTTTTGCCCTTGCCGAGTAACTTCTTATGAATCGCCGATAGTAGTTTGCAAGTCCAAGAAATGACCGTAGCTCTGTGACATTCTTGGGCTTACTCCACTCCCTGATGGCCTGCACCTTATCATGCTCCATCATGATTTTCCCTTCCTTGATGTGATGTCCTAAGAAAGACACCTCTCCTTGCCCAAACGAGCACTTCTCCCTTTTCACGTAGAGCTCGTTGTCCCTCAAGGCCTTGAACACCTTCCTCAAATGTTCCACATGGTCTTGAAGGTTGTCACTATACACGACAATATCATCAAGGTAGACTACCACAAAATCATCAAGGAACTGCCTAAAGATCTTGTTCATCAAGGTGCAGAATGTGGCCAGGGCATTGGTGAGACCAAAAGGCATCACGAAGAATTCATAAGACCCATATCGAGTTACGCATGCTGTCTTTGGCTCACACTACAAGATAAAAGCTATTTTGCGACGGACAAATTCCGTCGCAAAACGTCTGCCGCTAAAATTTTTGTCGCAAATTTCCAAACTTGCGACGGAATTTCTGTCGCAAAAAATTTGCGACGGAACTGTTGGAGTTTGTGACGGAAAATTCCCTCGTAAATTTGCGACGGAAAATTCCCTTGCAAAGTTATCTATTTTGCGACGGAAAATCCCGTCGCAAATTTACAACTGAAACACTAGTAGAAAAATAGCTTATTAGTATCGTTTTTTATGACCTATTTGTATCGTTTTACAAAAACAATACTAATAGTGGTTTTTTAAATATAAAAAAATAGCTATTAGTATCGTTTGTTTTTTAAAAACGATACTAATAGCGATTTTTGAAAACGATACCAATAGCGATTTTTGAAAAGAAAAAAATATAAAATCACAATTGTAATGAAACCTCGAAGGCCATTAATCGTAAAAAGTTTGCCACACTAATCACTCAACTCTAAGATCACAAAGACAATTCTCCATATAATTCATTCTTCAATTCTGCCACACTAGCACCAGAAAGAGACATGCAGTGATACAGAATATTCAAATTGAATCAGTAACTTGTATGCATATTAAACTTGTTATCCCTATGAACAACTGCATGGATAGGTTCATCAAATTTTCAAAACTTGAGGAGAAAATGAGTAACAACCTCTCCGGAACCCAATGTCATGTTTGCAAAGCCAAGAAAGTCCACAACTTCAATGTACAAAATCTGGTTTTGAGGATCTGCAACAAGCATATGGAAGTCCTAGTTCCAAATTGGTTCACCAGGTGGACCTATGACAGTGGTTTGACTATTCTTTTTACTGCTTATTACTTGAACTGCCAAGCGCAAAACAACATATGGATCTGTTTTACCTGAAATAATTTAATTGAAAGTTCAATGAAGAATACTTTTACAAATAGAAGACAATTCAAGATCAAAATTTGGTGATTTATATCGCCCAACGAAATATCTCTAATTCAACATTGTGTAGTATATATAGCAGTAAGTAACTAAACATGATTGTCACGTGCTGACTAATTCCCCTTAGTCTTTTGCCACGCTGCCCACTAACTTCCCCCTTGGATGCTAGTCAAGGCTAACCCTTCCTTAGTATATAGCTAAGTAATGCAACGAAAGCTTGAACAAAAGAATAAGAAAAGCACAAGTTTATGAGTATGAGTTTTATTACTTTGAGAGAAAACTGAATACAATACTTATATTACTCTTTCTATCTCTCTCAGTCTCTGTGGGTTGGATGATTTACAACTGAACAACTCAGGTATTTATATACATCTTCCTCCCCCTACTCTAATTAGGATATTCTAGCCTCTCCTACTACATCTAGGACTACTCACTTCCCTACTGTACATAGGACATCCTACATTCCTAGTGACTTTAGGATATCCAATATTCCTAGTGTATTTAGGATAAGTGAGAATTCCCCAGAATACCCTCCAATGTTCCGGTCCCTTCCGGAATATGTTGAACTACTCTAGTCCCTCCGATGAGGTTCCAGAACCTTCCATACTCTTCTAAGCGTAGTAGACAACCTCTTCACCATGTATGAACCTCGTTTCACCAACATAGCACGGCCATCCCAAAAGTAGTGCTCATCTTCAGATCCAGTATCATGGTACAGCATTAATACATCCTGCAGACTGTCTACTATAGGGGGTTGAGTGTTGCTTGCACAACACTTGGGCGGCTCCCCATGGGATCCTTATGCCCTCATTCCTAGGCCAAAGGTGGGTCACTGGTCCACTCGTGACATGCTCCCCCACCAAATCCCTTGACGACCCCGTCAAGGCTGAGAGTCAAATGCCTCGATCTGATCCCGGAATTGCCACAGGTCATCTTCTTTCTCCCATGTTGCCTCACTCTCTGGGAGTCCTTTCCAATGAACATAGTATTCCTTGTACCTTGGAACGCCCCTGCGACGGACCACCCTTGTCGCTTCAATTGAGTCGATGTCCCTATCAAACGATGTCACTACAGCCGTAGGAGCTCGTTGTGACTCGCCCCTCATTGGATCCTCCATGTCTTCATGGTAGGGCTTTAACATACTCACATGGAACACCGGATGTATTTTCAACTTGTCTGGTAAGTCCACTTTGTAGGATACCCTTCCTACCTTTCCCAGGATTTGAAACGGCCCTTCGTATTTGCGCACCAAACCCTTGTGAACTTTCCTGAATGCTTTGAATTGCTGTGGGATCAACTTTACCATAACTAAGTCCCCAACTTGATACTCAGCCGGCCTTCGATGCTTATCTGCCCATTTTTTCATCTTTTTCGTGGCTTTGCTCAAGTAATTCTTTGTTATATCCATCTGTTGGTCCCACTCTCTTGCAACTCGATATGCAGCAGGACTACTACCCTTGTAGCCTGTTGCAACAGATTGTGGTGTCAGGGGTTGTAGACCCATGATGATCTGAAAAGGGCTTTGCTGCGTTGACTCTGATCGCTGCAGATTGTAGGAGAATTGAGCAACATCAATCAACCTGGCCCAATTTCTTTGGTTAGCACTCACAAAGTGCCTCAAGTAAAGTTCTAACAAGGCGTTCACCCTCTCCGTCTGCCCATCGGTTTGCGGATGAAAGCTTGTTGATAAGTGAAGGCTTGACCCTAAAAGCTTGAACAACTCTGTCCAGAACTTCGCAGTGAACCTTGGATCTCGATCGCTAATGATAGTCCGAGGAAGTCCCCTCCTACGTTCTTGAAGAATAACTTGGCGGCTTGCTCGTCTGTGCAGTCCCTAGGTGCTGCGACAAACGTCCCATACTTTGAGAAGATCTACAACAACCATGATCGAGCCACACCCCTCAGACTTGGGTAAGGCCGATATGAAGTCCATTGACACACTCTCCCATGGCTTCTCAGGTGTGGGCAATGGTTCCAAGAGCCTAGCTGGAACTTGTTGTTCAACCTTGTCTTGTTGGCACACAAGAAAAGTTTTCACATAGGCCTCTATGTCATCCCTCATATGTGGCCAGTAATATGACTCCTCTAATAGAGCAAGAGTCCGTTGCATACCTGGATGTCCGGCCCACATTGAGTCATGGCACTCCTTCATGATGTCCCACCTAAGATTATCCCACTTAGGCACATACATACGACGACCGGTGGTGTAGAGAACCCCATCTTCAACCCAAAACCGTCGTGTCTTCCCTTCCATGGCCATCTCCATTAGTGACTTGGCCAATGGATCTTGCTTCATCCCTTCCTTGACCCGCTCAAGGAGGTTGCTAGCAATGCAACTCGTGCTAGCGAGTATAGCCTTGCGACTCAAGGCATCAGCGACGACATTCACCTTGCCCGGCTTGTATTCCATTCTGTAATCAAACTCTACCAGGAAGTCTTGCCACCTAGCTTGCTTGGGGCTAAGTTTCTTCTGATTTTGAAAATAACTTGTTGCTACGTTGTCGGTCATGATGGTGAACCGACTCCCAAGTAAGTAGTGCCTCCAAATGCGCAAGCAATGAATGATCGCAGTCATCTCCTTGTCATAAATAGGATAACGCTTCTCTGGGTCATTCAGCTTCCGCGACTCGTATGCAACAGGATGCCCTTCTTGCATAAGCACCCCTCCTATGGCATAGTCTGATGCATCTGTATGCAGCTCGAATGCTTTGGAATAATTGGGTAGGGCTAAAACAGGCTCCTCTGTGACAGCTTGTTTCAAGTCATCAAAAGCTTCTTGACACTTGTCACTCCACAACCATTGCACCCTCTTCTTCAGTAAGTCGGTTAATGGTGCTGCCCTTGCCGAGTAGCTTCTTATGAACCGCCTGTAATAGTTTGCGAGTCCAAGAAATGACCGCAGCTCCGTGACATTCCTGGGCTCACTCCATTCTTTGATGGCCTGCACTTTATCATGCTCCATCATGATCTTCCCTTGCTTGATATGGTGCCCTAAGAAGGACACCTCTCCTTGCCCAAACGAGCACTTCTCCCTTTTCACATAGAGCTCGTTGTCCCTCAAGGCCTTGAACACCTTCCTCAAGTGTTCCACATGGTCTTGAAGGTTGTCGCTGTATACGACAATGTCGTCAAGGTAGACTACCACAAAGTCATCAAGGAACGGCCTGAAGATCTTGTTCATTAAAGTGCAGAACGTGGCCGGTGCATTGGTGAGACCAAAAGGCATCACCAAAAATTCGTAAGACCCATATCGAGTTACGCATGCTGTCTTTGGCTCATCCCCTTCAGCTATGCGAACCTGCCAATACCCCGATCTCAGGTCGAGTTTGGAGAAGTACCTGGCTTTACCGAGTCGATCAAAGAGATCTGCAACCAACGGGATTGGATACTTGTTCTTCACTGTGATCTTATTCAAAGCCCGATAGTCAATGCACATTCGCAAGCTCCCATCATGCTTGCGTTGAAAAAGCACAGGTGCCCCATATGGTGCCTTGGATGGCCGGATGAACCCTGCATCCAACAACTCCTTGAGTTGCTTCCTTAGCTCCTTGAGCTCTGGTGGTGCCATCCTGTATGGTGACATTGCTGGAGGCCTTACCCCTTGCTCCAGCTCAATCTCGTGATCCACCTCCCTTCTAGGAGGAAGTTTCTTCGGAAGTTCCGGAGGCATTATGTCTTCAGCCTCCTGGAGAACCTCGGAAATTTCTTTAGGAATCTCTCCCACTTGANCCTTGAGACTCCTCCTTGACGAGCGTTGTCAAGAACGTAGCTTCACCCTTCTTCACGCCCTTGCAAAGTTGGAGAGCTGATAAAGTCTTGGCTTCCACGTCTTCCCATGAAACGGGGACAGACCTTGTTCCATTGTTCCCCTTAATGGTTAAGGTGTCATCTGTCTCCAATGTCAACGGCCTCACTGAGTGCATGAACTCCATGCCCAATACTAGTGAGAAGTCATCCATGTTGACAACCGTGAGATTTACAGTACCCATCCATTCACCTAAACGAAGAGGTACACCCCGTGCAACCCCTAGGATAGACACCGGCGAAGCATTGACGGTCTTCACCCTGCCTGGCTCCTTGGCGTACTGTAATCCTAATCTTGTTGCCTCCCCCTTGGCAACAAAGTTGTGAGTGGCACCCGTGTCTATGAGTGCCTTGGAAGCATGCCCATTCACATATGCCTCAACAAACATAAGTGAAGATGTTTCTGAACGGGGCAGCGTACTCACCCTGGCTACGTTGTTGCACTCCTTTGCTTCAACCGCCGCCTTGACGCTGCTCAACAACCGCAAATTCCCCATTTGCGTCTCGTTCCCCAACGATTCTCCGTTCGAACCCCTAATGGCACTAAGCTTCCCATTGGCTGGGCAATCCCTGGCCCAGTGNTTGGCCTAGTGCGGCCCTCCGCATAAGAAACAACCACGGCTCCTCGGCTTGTCTGAGGAAGGTGCTGGACCCTTTCCTTTATCCTTCCTCTCAAATCTGCCTTCCCCTTGGTGAACGTGGTTTCGCTCGGTGGATTTAGCTCCCCCACCTTTTCCTTTACTCCCACTACTTCTGATATCCTTCTTGGGACCCCTAAACTCTGTCAGGGATTCTGCAATGGCAATGGCATCGGCAATAGTTTGAGGGTTCCTCCTCCTCACCTCTTGCTGTGCCCAATGTTGCAACCCTCCGGTGAAGTAGATGAGTTGGGTCTTCTCTGTCATGTCTTCGACTTCAAGCAAAAGAGATGTGAATGTCTTGATATATTCTTTAATGTGGCTAGTGTGCTTCAACTCACGTAGCTTTGTCATAGACACCTCTTGAGCATTCTCTGGGTAGAATTGCTTCTTGAAGTCTTTCTTAAACTCATCCCAAGTGTCGATGGAATAAGTTCCCTTCTTGATATCCAACTCTCGCCTTCTCCACCATAGGATACCATCCTCCCCGAGGTACATAGTGGTAGTGTTGATCTTGGAGGTTTCATCCTCCACGTGCATGGCTTCAAAATACCTCTCCATACTCCAAAGGAAATTGTCGATCTCTCGAGCATCCCTTTTCCCTAAGTACTTGGAAGGTTTGGGAATGTCCATCTTTGGCCCGGCCTGGATAGTAACACCCCCATTTACTGCAGCCTTCTTGCACAATAACAGCTCGTCCTTGAGGAGTTCATTCTCTTTCCTCAAGGCTGAGAGCTCTTCCCATACTTTAGCCATCTCGCTCTCCATCTTCTCTCTAACATGGCTCACAAGCGTGTTGGCTTCGGCGGAACGCTCAATAGCAATCTCTTCAACCCTTGTGTCAACAACGTCCACTTGCTCTTTGAGCGCCCCAATATCCATCTCGGCCTTCCTTAGACCATCGGATAGTTCTGCGGCTCCCCTCTCGACCCTTGTGGATCGCTCCTCTGCTTTGGTCGAGTTTTCCACCGCCTTTGCTACCCGTTTTTCCAGCTTCTCAAATGCCGCCTGAGTCACCTCTGGCGCATTGCCTTCAGTTGCTTGTACTGAAGTGCTACTCTTATCCTTGGCCATCGAATTCTTAATTCAACTTCGTTCACTTGCTAACACACTTGGACAATACCCCAACGACCGTAGCCGCTCTGATACCACTTGTCACGTGCTGACTAATTCCCCTTAGTCTTTTGCCACGCTGCCCACTAACTTCCCCCTTGGATGCTAGTCAAGGCTAACCCTTCCTTAGTATATAGCTAAGTATTGCAACGAAAGCTTGAACGAAAGAATAAGAAAAGCACAAGTTTATGAGTATGAGTTTTATTACTTTGAGAGAAAACTGAATACAATACTTATATTACTCTTTCTATCTCTCTCAGTCTCTGTGGGTTGGATGATTTACAACTGAACAACTCAGGTATTTATATACATCTTCCTCCCCTACTCTAATTAGGATATTCTAGCCTTTCCTATTACATCTAGGACTACTCACTTCCCTACTGTACATAGAACATCCTACATTCCTAGTGACTTTAGGATATCCAATATTCCTAGTGTATCTAGGATAAGTGAGAATTCCCCAGAATACCCTCCAATGTTCCAGACCCTTCCGGAATATGCTGAACTACTCTAGACCTTACAATGAGGTTCTAGAGCCTTCCATACTCTTCCAAGCGTAGTAGACAACCTCTTCACCATGTACGAACCTCGTTTCACCAACATAGCACGGCCATCCCAAAAGTAGTGCTCATCTTCAGATCCAGTATCATGGTACAACATTAATACATCCTGCAGACTGTCTACTATAGGGAGTTGAGTGTTGCTTGCACAACACTTGGGCGGCTCCCCATGGGATCCTTATGCCCTCATTCCTAGGCCAAAGGTGGGTCACTGGTCCACTCGTGACAAGTAAGTAACTAAACATGATTGCACAGAGTATAGACCATACCATATAGAACATATGAAAGATTGCGGGCATCTACCAGTGTCACAGATAGCTCTCCAACATCATCTTTATTTTTCTCTTGAACTTCACCAGACTTAAAAACCTCAGGCACTGGCCCAACAACTTTCGCTTTTTGAAAGTCTAAAACTATCTTTTTTGGACGGACAAAGAATCTTGGTAAATCTTCAGTCAGCAGTTTTGTCAAGAACCTGTTGATAGATATAAACAAGGTTGTCAAGGCTGAGGGCCTTGTTGTTTTCAAGCTTATCAAGAGGAACGAATTGAGAAAAAGGGAAAGTGCTAACATTAAAATGAAATGAGGGAACAGTCCATTTAGCACAAATCAAATATGCCTAAATCTTTCATATAAATTGGGAGAGAAAAGTATGAAGCCAAACTGTCAAAGTTTCGCAACAAAAAGTGGTAGTTGGGAAATAAAGAGAAACGAATTGGGTTAAAGCCTTATACAATATATGCATATATGCATCTCACGAATATTATATCAAGCATCTTACTAATGCTAGTAGTCCATACCCCACACAACATTCTTTGTGATTAACAACAAATTCACATCAGGTCACACAAAATGACATACCCATCAAATTGAATAAGTGAAATGGTGACAGTTGAAATGTTATTTTTGGGAGGTCAACAAAAGCCCAATGAACAGCTCCAACCCATGGTGCCGTCGGTATTAACCTTAGTTTCACCCAAAGTTCCCCATCAATATCAAAGTCCCGAACGCCAACTGGCACAACAATNAGTCCCGAACCCCAACTGGCATAACAATGGGAATTATAGCAAATTTCAGCGACAACATTAGGAGCATTCGAGCATCACCAGTGTAACGAAGACCTATCTGGTACCTATAGAGAATGAAAGGAAACAGAAACGCTGAGTGAAGATTATACCAGGATTTCAAAAGCCAGATAAATGCCAATTCACACATCACATGAGAAGACTTTTCAACCAATTTTATGTGACTCCTTTGCTTCAATGTAACTAGTATAGTCTATAATAATAACAAATCATTAATCTACTAAAAATAAGAAATTAATCACCACAATTTCACAAAACACAAACTCCAAAAACAGAATTTTCATTAGGATGGTCACAGAACATAGCTTTCATACAAAATAACTTACAACTAAGTCATAAATCAACCAACCTGAATGAGTCTAAATGCTCTTTTTGCAGTTATTTTGGAAAAATAAAAAAAACATGGAAATCATTATAAATGAAAGAATGATGTCAACAATGGCATACACAAGTATATTAGCATAAGACTTCCCTTACTATATTATATGAATGAAAAAAAAAACGAGTTGCAGAAATAAAATTGAACAGGCAACCTCATATATAGCATTTCCTTACTTTATTGTATGTTCTTTTGTTAGTTTTGACAAACAATAAAAATTAAACTAGAGACAAGTAAAGTAGAGACTAGTATAGAGAGAGTGAGAGACAAGTAGAGAACACGCGATTTTAGCGAGGAAACCTTTCCTAGGCCCAATAGGAAGGAAAAAACCTCGACCACTAGGGATTTTGACTCAATTCTCTTTTTACTAACTAGGGCCAACGACTCTGTTACAATCCTAGTTAGTACGGACTTCTCTAAGTACCACTCAGTACTTTGTTCTCCCTGAACTTGTTCCCCCTGAACAAGTTCATCTCTATTCTCTTTCTCTTTCTCTCTTGGTGGCTTGACCAGCCTTCTCTATTATCTAAGTACCACTCAGTACTTCTCTATTCTCTATGTACAACTCAGTACTTCTCAATTCTCTAAGTACAACTCAGTACTTCTCTATTCTCTAAGTACAACTCAGTACTTATTCCCTTGAACTTGTTCCCCTGAACGAGTTCTTCGCTTTCTCTTTCTCTTTACAAGTGATTCACTCAAATCACTCTTCTTTCCCTAAACTCAAGATTACAGACTCATAAAGTTGAACACAATCCTAGTACAACTGACTCTTGTACCTAGTCTTGTATGCTTCCAATGAAGTACGTAAGTCTTGGTTGAATTCTTCTCTTCTGATCTTCAGTATTTATAGTGAAGTTACAAGTAGGGTTTCTCTGATTTCCTTCCTTGTTTTCACGCTTCATATCTCACCAATATCTTGGTGAATATTCTTCATAAAGTGAATTTAGATCAATTCTCCATCTAAATTCACATTCTTCTTTTCTTCATAGATTTGTTACCATAATCTTGTGTATATCTTTTCCAAATATCTTCAAGGATCTTTTATGGTATCTTCTTAGAATATATCTTCCATATCTTCTCAGAATATACTTTGAAGTCTTGTTGTCATATATTCTCTGAATATTCTCAAGTGTATAAATCTTCTGAATTACGTATTAATTATTTCGATACGTACTTGAGACATCTGAGCTTGAGACAAGTTATTCTGTTGGTACAACGGCTACTAATATATGTTTATCTTGACATCAAACAAGTAACCCATTAGTAGTATGTGTTTGTCACCATCAAAACCTCTAGGGTCAACATCTTTGGCACCTGAAATCAATATAGTATTTTGTGGATGGAAATCCAAATCATTTATTGGCTGCAACAGTGAAAATGCACAATAAGAAATATGAATCTAATATATTTTTCATTCCTGAGTACATTATAAAACATAAATTACAAGAAAACATTTAAGCATAGAGCCTAAAGTTGCATGGCCAATAGCCCAATACATAAAAAGCAAATNGAAAAGCAAATTATGGATAACAAGGCAACTTGTAGCCATTCTAACACAACTGTAAAATTGTGCTATCAAATCTCATCTTAATTAAAGTATCATGTCAGCAATTAGTAAAGATTACTACTCAGGGATTAAATAATCTCAGCAAACGCATACAGTAATTGAGACAATTTATCAGTTGCTAATTTCACAGACAATAGTATCCCATCAATATTCTTCTTCAATAAAACTCTTATTTAACATATCTATAAACTAGTCAAAAAGATTTACTTGTATATGATCATAGAATGTATGAATGACTGGCCGAACGGGCCCATCTTTGGCCTCAGGTAGCGACATTTGCTTTATTTTTGCAACCTGTGATTAAAAAACAAGCTCCATTAAAGTCCCAGCACAAAGCATTAATTTTGCAAAAATGATGAGGTACAAATCTATACGGTATATAGCAAACACCTCAAAGAGCTTAATGGATGTATCTGCACTTCCTGTTGTGACATATCTTCCATCGGGACTAAACCTTGCACATCTTGCAATATTCTGAAAACAACCAGGAAGTCAATGGTGTTCAATAACATCACTTTCCAAAGCAAAAAGAACAAAAACTTCCATTACCTTGTGCTCCGACACATGTCGTGTCTCATGCTCAGTGAAACTTTTAGATGCACCTTTCACATCTGGCGAGGCACTGGTTTACAGACGAGGATATTAGCAAATAGTTCTACTTTCCCTAAATCATATAAAAACGGCAATAATGCAATACATCAGGCAATAAAATTGAATGCTGAAGAAGTTCAGTAGCTTCCCCATATTACCACAAAACAATCATACCCAAAGATTTATTAAAACATCCTTCAACCACTCTAGTTGAGAGATTTATTACTAAAGATTTAGAACAGAAGAGGGAGAGTATCTTAGTGAGTTTAAACCAAATTGTAAACTAAATTATGAACCAAATTGCTTGGAAATCCAGAGAACCAAATTGTAAACTAAACCATTTCAGTACAGAGTGCAAAAACCCAAATACAGGCAAACAAAAACCCAAAATCCAAACAAAAAAACCCAAACAATATGAACCAAAATCCTGAAACACATTTTTATTAATGGCGTCAAAAAGCAAAACCCCAACACCAAACCCTAAATCGAAAATTTAAGTTCGAAAATAATTGAAAATTTAGTTAAATTCAGAAAGTTAAATTAAAATTCAATAAAGCGACGAACTAAACAACCCTAAAACCCTAAATCGACGAACTAAACAACCCTCAAACGATTGAGAGGAAAAAAAATCAAAAACGATTGAAAAATAAAAAAAAGTGTTTAATAAAAAAATGACGACAAAAAAGGCAGTGAGAAATTACCAGAGAAAATAAAAGACCGCCGGAAGAAGGGTAGACCGCCGGTAGTATTGAGAGGAGAAGAAGAAGGAGAAGGGTTTATTGAGAAGAACGACAAAGAAGAATGACGGTTTAGGGGAATGCTTTAATTAATTTGTTGTGTGTTAGTTTATTTTTTTTGCAAGAAAATAACATAATTTTTTGTAGATATTTTGCGAGGGACTTTGCAACGGAATTATTTCGTCGCAAATTTGCGAGGGATTATTCCGTCGCAAACAAATAATTCCGTTGAAAAAAACAGGTGTTCCTTTGATTTGGTTTGTCAATTTTTTTGCGGCGGATATTTCCGTCGCAAAAAAGTGGAATTCCGTCGCAAATTTGCGACGGATCATATTCCGTCGCAAACTTTATATTTTCGACGGAATTAAATTCCGTCGCAAAAATCCGTCTCTGTTTGCGCGTTTTCTTGTAGTGTCATGCCCTTCAGCTACGCGTACCTGTTAATACCCCGATCTAAGATCAAGTTTGGAGAAGTACCTGGCTTTACCAAGTCGATCAAAGAGATCCATGACTAACGGGATTGGATTTATTGAGAGCCCGATAGTTAATGCACATACGCAAACTCCCATCATGCTTGCGTTTGAAAAGCACAGGTGCCCCATAGGGTGCCTTGGATGACCGGATGAACCCTGCATCCAACAACTCCTTGAGTTGCTTCCTTAGCTCCTCGAGTTCTGGTGGTGCCATCCTGTAAGGTGACATGGCTGGAGGCCTAGCCCCTTGCTCCAGCTCAATCTCATGATCTACTTCCCTTCTAGGAGGAAGCTTCTTAGGAAGTTCCTGAGGCATTACGTCTTCAACCTCCTGGAGAACCTCAGAAATTTCTTTGGGAATCTCACCCCCTAGAGACTTCTCGACGAGTGTTGCCAAGAATGTAGCTTCACCCTTCTTCACACCCTTGCAAAGTTGGAGAGCTGATAGGGTCTTGGCTTCCACGTCTTCCCATGAAACGGGGACAGACCTTGTTCCATCATTTCCCCTAATGGTAAAGGTGTCATCTATCTCCAATGTCAACGGCCTCACTGAATGCATGAATTCCATGCCCAACACTAGTGAGAAGTCATCCATATTGACGACCGTGAGATCCACAGTACCCTTCCATTCGCCTAAACAAAGGGGTACACCCCGTGCAAACCCCTAGGATAGGCACTGGTGAAGCATTGATGGTCTTCATCTTGCCTGGCTCCTTTGCGTACTGTAACCCCAATCTTGTTGCCTCACCCTTCGCAACAAAGTTATGAGTGGCACCCGTGTCCATGAGTGCCTTGAAAGCATGCCCACTCACATATGCTTCAACAAACATAAGTGAAGATGTTTCTAAACGGGGCAGCGTACTCACCTTGTCCATGTTATCGCACTCCCTTGCTCCAACCGTCGCCTTGACGTTGCTCAACAAGCGTAAAGTCCCCATTTGTGTCTCGTTCCCCAACGATTCTCCGTTCGACCACATAATAGCTCTAAGCTTCCCATTGGCCGGGCAATCCCTGGCCCAATGCGGCCCTCCGCATAAGAAACAACCACGGTTCTTTGGCTTGTCTGAGGAAGATGCGGGACCCTTTCCTTTATCCTTCCTCTCGAACTTGCCTTCCCCCTAGTGACCGTGGTTTTGCTCGGTGGGCTTAGCTCCCCCACCTTTCCCCTTGCTACCATCACTCCTGGCATCCTTCTTGGGACCCCTGAACTCCGTTAGGGACTCTGCAATAGCAATGGCATCAACAATAGTTTGAGGGTTCCTCCTCTTTACCTCTTGCTGGGCCCAATGTTGCAACCCTCCAATGAAGTAGATGAGTTGGGTCTTCTCTGTCATGTCTTCAACTTCAACCAAGAGTGATGTGAATGTCTTGATATATTCTTTGACGTTCCTTGTGTGCTTCAACTCACGTAGCTTCGTCATAAACACCTCTTGAGCATTCTCCGGATAGAATTGCTTCTTGAAGTCTTTCTTAAACTCATCCCAAGTGTCGATGGAATAAGTTCCCTTCTTGATATCCAACTCACGCCTTCTCCACCATAGGATACCATCCTCCCCGAGGTACATAGTGGCGGTATTGATCTTGGAAGCTTCATCCTCCAAGTGCATGTCTTCAAAATACCTCTCCAAGCTCCAAAGGAAATTATCGATTTCTCGAGCATCCCTCTTTCCTAGGTATTTGGATGGTTTGGGAATGTCTATCTTTGGCCCGGCCTTCTTGCACAACAACAGCTCGTCCTTGAGGAGGTCATTTTCTTTCCTCAAGGCTGAGAGCTCTCCCCAAACCTTAGCCACATCTCGCTCTCCATCTTCTCCATGACATGGCTCACGAGCGTGTTGGCTTCGGCGGAGCACTCAATAGCAATTTCTTTAACCCTTGTGTCAACAACGTCCACTTGCTCCTTGAGCGCCCCAATATCTAACTCGGCCTTTCTTAGCAAATCGGATAATTCCGCGGCTCCCCTCTCCACTCTTGTGGATCGCTCTTCTACTTTGGTCGAGTTCTCCACCGCCTTGGCCACCCGTTTCTCAAGCTTCTCAAATGTCGCCTGAGTAACCTCTGGCACATTGCCTTCAGTTGCTTGTCCTGAATTGCTACTCTTGTCCTTGGCCATCGAACCTCAACTTAATTCAACTTCGTGCTCTTGCTAACACACTTGGACACCATTATACCCCAACGACCATAGCCGCTCTGATACTACTTGTCACGTGCTGACTAATTCCCCTTAGTCTTAGCCACGCTGCCCACTAACTTCCACCCCTGGACGCTAGTCAAGGCTAAACTCTTCCCTAGTATATAGCTAAGTAATGCAACGAAAGCTTGAATAAGAGAGTAAGAAAGCACAAGTTTATGAGTATGAATTTTATTTCTTTGAGAGAAACTGAATACAATACTTATGTTATTCTCTCTCTATCTGTGGGTTGCTGAATGTAAAACTGAATGCCTCGGGTATTTATATACATCACCCTTCCTACTATAGTTAGGATATTCTACTTCCCTACTGTACCTAGGACATCCTACATTCCTACTGTATCTAGGACATGTGAGAATACCCTAGAATATCCTACAATGTTTCGGACCCTTCCGGAATGACTGTATTACTCTAGACCTTTCAATGAGGTTCTAGAGCCTTTCATACTCATCCAAGCGTAGTAGACAACCTTTACACCAAGTATGAACCTTGTTACAGAAATATAGCAATGCCGTCCCCAAAAGTACTGCTTATCTGCAAATCCAGTATTATCCTGCAGCACTATTATTTCCTATAGACTACCTACTATAGGGAGATGAGTGTTGCTCGCACAACACCTGGGCGGCTCCCCCTGGGATCCTTATGCCCTCGTTTCAAGGCAATAGGTGGGTCATTGGGTCACTCGTGACAGTATGCACTACAATGTACTTCAATAATTAGTTAATTATCTCGTTATTGTACACGAGCATGTATCATGTGAATGACGTGATAGCTCAATTGCTTGGAAGATGCGTCAAACAATATTTTTGGGTTTATCATGAAAGTTTTTGTTGTGATTTCTTATAATTTCGGGATTATTTTCACTAGGACATTTTGTTTTAGGGTTGTGCAAAATGGGTTATAAGAATTTTCCGATTCGGATATTCTGATATTTGAATTTTGAAACTTAAAATTGGTTTCGTTTTCGTTTTGAAAAACGGGAATTTAGGAAATTTGGAATTCCGAAATTCTAGATCCGAATTATGCACCAAATCTTTCAATTAAAGTTGCTTTCATACCTTTAAAAAAAATCAGATCAGAAAACCAAAATTTTAGGTTTTGCTTTCCATAAATGTCTGAAATCCGAATTTGATAGAACTTATTCTGTTTTCAATCCAGTTTCCGGTTTGAAAATCTAGATATTCGATTTGGATTTTCCAATTTACAAAAAACCAGACTGAATTTTTATAGCAAAAATTGGAAAATGAATTTTTTTGCACAACCCTAGTTCCGTTGCATGTAGGCAAGTAGCAACTCATCACTCCATGTCAAAGAGCGGGAGGAAGTAATGATAAGAGGAATAGAAAGGAAGGATAAGGATAAAAAATTATTGGGAAATGATAAAGTGGCGTCTTAAGCTAATTGGGGTTTGCGACGACCATTATTAGTGGTTGCAAAAACCTTGGTAGAAGAGTTTTTGTAGATATTGATTTTTCGGTCGCTCACAATTGCGACGATGACACATTAACATAAAAGTCAGATTTCTGCAACTAATTTTACATTTTGCAACTTAAAATTGGTAGTGGTCGAGTTCTTCCAAAAAACAACAAAAAAAAAAAAAAAAGAAAAAAAAATTAAGAGCCTCATTGGTATCGTTTCCTTTTTTTCTTTTTCTTTTTATTTATTTTTTATTATTTATTTTTTTGTTTCAAGTTTTTATCCTACAAAACATAATCATGAGAAAAACAAGGATTAGAATTCCGCCTTAATAGTTTTAGAGCATCAATATTAAGGGCCTGTTTATTTCAGGTCAAAATCAGTTCAATTCAGTTCAGCTTAGTTCAGTTCAATTCAGTTCAGTTCAGCTCCAATCAGTT
The DNA here is from genome assembly GCA_016808085.1 of Suaeda aralocaspica. NCBI lineage: Eukaryota > Viridiplantae > Streptophyta > Magnoliopsida > Caryophyllales > Amaranthaceae > Suaeda > Suaeda aralocaspica. Next base: position 1,318,334 of record PYUH01000093.1, read on the forward strand.
CAGTTCAGTTTAGCTGTTTTTAGCTGAAGTGAATAGGCCCTAAGATCATGGAAAGAATGCAACATAGAAGTCATATAATCCAAGTAACTTAAATTTCATAGCCATCTAAGAATGCAAGTAGAACTATAGTCATCAAATAGCTCATGTTACAAACAAAGTTGAGCAGAAAATTCGGCATGACCCATTTGTTTAATCAACTGATCCATTGAGAATTACAATTCTCATGAAAATACAACTATGATCACAATTCATTATAACCAATTCCTACTCATCTGAAAACAAACAACTAAAAACATGAAGAAAATTTTGTTTGTGCTTTACATCTGGATATCCGTAATCTCTAATATAAAAGACAATGAAATATACCATTTGGAAAATCCTCAATATAAAAGAAATTCAGAGTTTAGTGCTGTACTTAACCGTTAACATGTTGTCGAACTCATTATTAATACTAGAAATGATCATAGGTTGGGCTTTTTATTGACCGGGTTGTGTCTAGGTTCGGGCCCAAGATTTTTTATATTAGTGCCCTGTCACGTGCTGACTCTTTCCCTAGTCGCTCACGTGTGCCACTCGCTTACACTCCCGTCGTAAGACAAGTCAGGCAACCCCAAAGCTAAGCTAAGTATTGCTAAGAAAGGTAGTTGATGTGTTTGTGTGGATTTGGCTAAAAAGATAGTTAGTAAGAACACAAGTGCTTGAAAGGATTTTTACTAATGTGTGTGTGTTTACAATTTTTCTGAATGCTTGTACAAATGAATGCCTTGGGTTTTTATAGGCAACCCCCTTCCTACTATGTCTAATCTAGAACATCCTAACCTACTCAAATGGAGGGTTCTGCACAATACCCTATCTAGAACTTTCTAGTCTTTACATACTCTTATGTACATGTGAGAATACTCTAGAGACATCTATGCAACCTCTAGGGCATACCAGAACATTCTAGAGTCACCTACCCTAGAATATCCTATAATGTTCCGGAACCTTCCGGAATGTGCCGTACTACTCTAGACCATTCAATGAGGTTCTAGAGCATTCCATACTCTTCCAATGTAGTAGACAACCTTTACACCAAGTTTGAACCTCGTTAGAGAAATATAGCACTGCCGTCCCCAAGAGTAGTGCTTATCTGCACATCGAGTATTATCCTGCAGCACTATCTTTTCCTGTAGACTGCCTATTATAGGGAGATAAGTGTTGCTTGCACAACACATGAGCGGCTCCCCTTGGGGATCTCTATGCCCTCGTTCCAATGCAATGAGTGGGTTATTGGGTCACTCGTGACATGCTCCCCCACCAAAGCCCTTGACGACCCCGTCAAGGCTGCGACTCAAATGCCTCGATCTTATCCCGGAATTGCCATAATTCATCTTCCTTCTCCCACGTCGCCTCGCTTTCCGGGAGTCCCTTCCATCGTATAAGATATTCCTTATAATTTGGCACACCTCTTCTTCAGATGAGCCTCTTTGCCTCTATTTCTTCAATGTCCCGATCAAATGACGTCACGACGGTTAGTTGTGGGTGCTCGTTGTGACATGCCCTGCGACGGATCTACTTTATCTTCATAATAGGGCTTGAGCATGCTCACATGAAACACTAGATGGATCTTGAGTTTAGGTGGCAGCTCAATTTGATAAGAGACCTTTCCAACTTTGCGAAGTATAGGGAATGGACCCTCATATTTGCGCACTAGCCCCTTATGCACCGATTGGAACGCCTTGAACTGTTGTGGCAACAACTTGACCATGACTAAGTCGCCCACTTGGAACTCCCTTGGCCTCCTTTGCTTGTCTGCCCACTTCTTCATTTTCTTGGCTGCTTTATCCAAGTATGCCTTGGTAATGTCAAATGGTTCATGCCACCCCTTTACAAGCCGATATGCAGCCATTTGTTTTATGAGCCCTTGTGCCACATCACTCTCTTTCTCTTCCATTGTCCCCACTCGGGCCTCAAGTGCGGGTATGGAATTCTCAAGGGACTCAACCCTCTCATCGAGCTTAGTGATGTCGTCAAAGGCATCACCAAGACTCATCTCCATCTTTGCAACCTTAACCTCAAGCTCCTTCTTGGTAGGCTTCTTGCCAGCTGGTTGTTCGTCTCCCAAAACAACTCCACTCTCCTTGTTAGATGCCATTGTCACACAAATGTAGCAACCACTCAACTCGACAGCAATACGGCCAACCTGGCTCTGATACCACTTGTCACGTTCTGACTCTTTCCCTAGTCGCTCACATGTGCCATTCGCTTACACTCCCGTCGTAAGACAAGTCAGGCAACCCCAAAGCTAAGCTAAGTATTGCTAAGAAAGGTAGTAGATGTATTTGTGTGGATTTGGCTAAGAAGATAGTTAGCAAGAACACAAGTGCTTGAAAGGATTTTTACTAATGTGTGTGTGTTTACAATTTTCTGAATGCTTGTACAAATGAATTCCTTGGGTATTTATAGGCAGCCCCCTTCCTACTATGTCTAATCTAGAACATTCTAACCTCCTCAAATGGAGGGTTCAACACAATACCCTATCTATAACTTTCTAGTCTTTACATACTCTTACGTACATGTGAGAATACTCTAGAGACATCTATGCAACCTCTAGGGCATACCAGAACATTCTAGAGTCACCTACCCTAGAATATCCTATAATGTTCCGGAACCTTTCGGAATGTGTCGTACTACTCTAGACTAGGCCTGGTTACTGGGCGGGTCGGGGCGGGTCTGAGCGGGTCGGTTACGGGTCGGGTCAATTATGGGCCGATGTCATGGCTAAGCGGGTCAGGGTCAGGGCCAGGGCTGAGCGGGTCAAAATCGGGTTAGGGACATTCCATAATCGATTGCGGGTCAGTTGCGGGTCGGGTTGTATATTATATGGCTTACATCTTAATGAGTAGTTTCTCTTTCATTTATGTATTTCATTAATGTAAACACAAGTTTTGTTAACATGGAGCAAAGATTTTACTTAATCATAGCATAACCTCTCAAGTGCACTCAAATGAATGAAAAGAGAACATATTAGTTCTATATATTAGCTACTCAAATCTTTATATTAGCTTAATAAGTACATATATTAGTTCTTTTTAATTCATTACATAATATAGTGGCTCCAATTCATTACAACCCAAGATGCATATATAAAAAAAGAAGGTTAGATACAATACTAAGAGATCTCAAATCACAACTTCAGAAAAAGGGATCCTCCTCTTCAATCACACTTCATCTTCCTCTGAATCTTCACCAAACTCTCTCAAATCTTCTTCTACATCATATTCCGCACGATGCCAATCTTGCATACATACTAAAGCTTGGATAGTCTTTGACTTCAAAGAACTCCGGGAGGCAGAAATAGTCTTTCCTCCAAGACTAAATGCAGATTCAGAAGCCACGGTGCTAACTGGGATAGTCAACAAATCTCGTGCTAACATTGAAAGCACGGGATATCTAACTGAACATTGACGCCAAAATTCTAAAACATCCAACTCAGAGTTTCGATCATGAGCAACATCATCTAAGTACATATCAAGTTGTGACTTTCCAGATTGAGACCTACAAGTGCTACTACTACTTACAAAATTATCATAATCATCAAAATAATCTCTACTCCCAAGTGTAGTGGGTTGAGAGGAAGCATTTACAACAGGTGATACACCCGCATATTTCAATTTATAGTCCAAATACAAACTATTTAGAGTTTTCAGCACAGTTTCAACTTTTCTCAAACCCTCTTCAACCCCAAATAACTTGCAAAAACAATATTCCACAAATTTAACCTTAAATCGAGGGTCAAGTATAGCTGCACAAGACAAATAAACATTGTATTCTGACCAATACTTGTCAAACTTAGAAATCATAGGCAAAACCATTTCTTTTAGAAACTCATGGGGACCATTAGCCGCCTCAAGTAAGTGACGATGTACCATCCATGTACCTTTGAAATACAAGTTGGAAGTGGGATGTTTCACAGCCGAAAACATACAAGTAACTTTATAAAATAACTCTAAGAACTCATGAATAACCTTTACTTTTTCCCACTCTTCTTCTAAAGGAATAAATGACTTAAGAGGCGCATGATTTGACCCCAAGTAGACAAAAACATCTTTATAAAGTGTAGTGCCAAGCATTAGGTATGTTGAGTTCCAACGAACTTGCATATCAAGGCATAGTAGCCGTTTCTTATCCAAGGAATAAAATTTTTCCGCACACTCATAAAACTCATTACGCCTATCAGAAGACTTGGTGATCATTTTTATCAGGCAACGAATTTTTTCCAAAATGTCACTTATGCAAGTTAACCCATTTTGCACCACAAGATTTATAATATGAGCACAACACCGAATATGGAATAAACTCTCACCACAAAGAAGCCCTCCCCTAGGAACAAGTCGCCTTTTCAAAGTAGACATCATCACATCATTATATGTGGCATTATCAACCGTAATAGCGAGTATTCTATCATCCAAGCCCCATTGACAAAGAAACATACTAATCTCATTAGCAATACTACTTCCATCATATGGAGGAGTTAAAGCCCTAAATCTTAAAATTCTTTTATGGAGTTTCCAAGCATCATCAATAAAATGGGCAGTGATACAAATAAAGTGTTGTTTAGTGTGGTTTGACTTCCAATTATCTGTTGTTAAACAAATTTTTCCGGACACTTTAGACATCATATCTTTCAACTTATCCCTCTCTAATACATAGAGAGGTAAAATTAGGATTAGATTAGACATCATTCTTTTGAATCCTTTTTCTTCAATCATTAAGAAAGGATGACCACCTTCAACAATAAATTTAATAATTTCTTTTCGAAGCTCATTCATATCAAAAACAAAATCTCCATCACTATCATCCTCATGCCTAAATCCTACGGGTCTATCAACACATCTATCTAAATGGCGTTTTAAATGAGAAGTTCCGGCATTACGGTGTGCACTTAACACAATTCTACAATGAGTACATGTTGCGGTTCTCTCACCTTTATCATTCTTTCCCTCCTCAAGCTCTCTCCAAACCTTCGACCTCTTCTTCCTATTACGTTGAGGAGCGGCATACTCCGAATACCCATCATCTCGTGCGGTCGAATCTATAGTATTATCACCTAACATTTCTGCAACATACCAATCATTAAANATTTCTGCAACATACTAATCATTAAAAGAACAAATAAAATTAGCACGAGCAACAACCAAAAAGAGGTCTTTATTCAATATTTATGTTCATGAAAAAAAAAAAAAAACAGAATAAATCATAATTAGTACAGAATCCATAATATATCAAATTATTCTATTTCACATCAAAATCCAAAATTCTCAGTCAAATTTCCTAATTACTTATGAACTCAATTTCACTACAACATCATCATTAAGTTAGATAAATAATAAACAAAACATACAATAATTTGACAATCCAATTTACAATAATAAAAAAAATCAAATTTTATTCTTCAAATATATATAAAAACACAAAACAAAAATCGAAAATTTAACAAAAAAAGCTTCGGTTGAAGCATAAAGCTTCCATTAAAGCTTTATTAAGATCGACTTAATCTTCATTAAGCTCTTCGAAAAACGCTTCAAACCAATGAAATAACACAGAATGTCACCAAACCACAGCATCTATTCACTAATCTCAATTATTAACCCATCATCTCACATTTGCAAACATGAATGAATCTGCTACTTGAATCGACATAATACATGTTGCACCTAATTCAATTACACCACGATTTATGCACATTAATGTTCAATTACTAATCACATTTTACAAATTTCACTACTAATTTCCAACTTATTCTCCAACATTGCCGAAAATAACATCCTTCGCACATTATTTCCATTAAAGCTTCCATCAAAGCATAAATCGAAAATTACAGCCGAAAACAGAAGAATAAAGCTTCCATTAAACAAAAAAAAAGGAGAAATTGACGGTTTACCTTCGACGGTTCAACATAAGAATCGATGAAATTTGAAGCAGAATCGAGCTTGAATGTTGATGTTGATGTGATTGAAATTGTGAAAGATGATAAGAAGAATCAGGGATTTAGGGCTAATTCTATTGCAAAAGCTTTGAACTTGCCGCGAAACTCGAGTTTGTTGGTTGATGATGATGATTCAATGGTGGAAAATGGAAACCCTAGAAATAAGGAAGAAAGGTAGGGTGAGGAACACAAATTCGTTTGATGAGTGACTGCAAGCAACCCCAAATAAAACTCAAAATAAAACCCTATAAAAGCCCTAAATTAAACCCAAACCCAACCCTTTATATAACATTTATTAAAAACCCAACCCAAATATGACCCAACCCTTTATATACCCTATAATAAAAGCCCAACCTAAAAGTTATTGGACAACCCTGTCCAATAACCAGGCCTACTCTAGACCATTCAATGAGGTTCTAGAGCATTCCATACTCTTCCAATGTAGTAGACAGCCTTTACACCAAGTTTGAACCTCGTTAGAGAGATATAGCACTGTCGTCCCCAAGAGTAGCGCTTATCTGCACATCAAGTATTATCCTGCAGCACTATGTTTTCCTGTAGACTGCCTACTATAGGGAGATAAGTGTTGTTTGCACAACACATGAGCGGCTCCCCTTGAGGATCTCTATGCCCTTGTTCCAATGCAATGAGTGGGTCCTTGGGTCACTCGTGACAGCCCACTTAGCTGACTTTTTTGTGACGAAAGCACACATTAAATTGACAAAAAATCGAGCTAGGCAAAATTCAAGCCAAAAAAAGCATGCCTTTAAGACGTAAATTTTGAGTTGCTCACCTCCGATTAATACTACTGACATACTACGTAAATATTTTATGTTTCAAAAAAACAATTGTTGTAATTAAAATAAACGAAGGTATCCAAGTGGTATATTAAGATTTATCATTTTCTATCCACGCCTCCAAGCTCAACTTTGACCAACCAGGCGTGTAAAAGTAAGTACCGTAGTAGTAAATAACTTCAGGACTAAATAATTTAGAGAGTGTGGAAATACTTAATCGGTTCGGCCCTCTGTACTCCGTACTAAACATACCCGAAATGACTAATTACTAAAATAAAAGGAAATGCCAAAACAAACCAAAAGAAGTAATGCATTAACATACTGTGAACACTGAACAGTACGATAAAAAAATTTTAAGAAAACAGAGGAAATCGAAAGAGCATGAGAGAAAATGCTTCCATTCAACAAATTAAAATGGATTTAAAACCATTTGAAGAAAATGAAGATGAAAACACCATTACAGAACAAAGAGAAGAACTCATGATTCCACTAAATTGTCAAGGAAACCCAACTTTAAGAAATGCCCATTTTCTTAAACCTCTGTTAAACCCCAAAATTCAACCTTTTCCAAAACCCCCATTTCAAAATTCCCTTTCTTCAAACCCTAAAATTAATGAGCTTGAAAAGAGAATTATTCTTAAAAGTACGTTTAAGCCTCAAATGTCATGGAAAATATGGGTTGAAAATTTACAAAAAACCCATGAAAATATTTAGAAGAAAGTTGGGATCTTCAATGCAATTAAATGTTCTACTTATAAAATTAAAAAGGATAAAAAGTTAATACTTTGTTTGGGTGAAAAATGGTGTCCTGAAACAAACACCTTTGTATTTTCATGGGGTGAATGTTGTATTACTTTGGAAGATGTGATGATTTTGGGTGGTTTTCCTGTGATGGATAAATCTGTTATTAACCCTTGTAATTCTGACAGTAAAAAATTTGTAGAAATTAAGGATGAATTAATGAAATGTGTTCCTATTATTAGAAGAAATTGGAGTAATTTTTTTACTGTAAATGGGTGGTTGGAGTATTTCATGGGAAAAGGTGGTGAATTAGAGCATGTTACATTTCTTGTTATGTGGTTGTCAAGGTATGTGTTTTTGTATACCAATTGTATTCTTGTTGGTAAAAATAGTGTCTTTGATATTGCAATTAGTCTTGCTTTTGGTACTAAGATTGCTTTAGCACCTGCTGTTTTAGCTTCTATTTATAGAGATTTAACTACTTTGAAACAAAATATTGTAGATTATGCTGTGGAAAAGGTTGATGATGGTTCTGAAGTTTTGTTATGGGGATCATTGCATTTTGTGCAGCTTTGGGCTTGGGAGAGGTTTCCAGGGTCGAGTCCAAATCCAGCCCCTCTAGCTCATGGTGAGCTTAGAATGGCTCGTTGGCATAATGTAAAGAATCTTAAAAGAGAGAATTTGAGGTTGGAAATTGAGTCTGATGCTGATAGTTTTGTATGGAGGCCTTATGTTGTGTGTTTGGAAAAATTGGGATATTCCTAATTTTTATTGTGATGAGGGGTATGTGGGTGGTGGTGAGTTCTGAGTTAGATGAGGAGTTGTTGTCATTTGTGAGGTTCTTGAGGGCTTGTGAGTTGGTTAGTTTGGATTGTGTGATGCAATACTCACCACATAGAGTTGGAATGCAGTTCGGAATGGATCAAGACATCCCGGATTTCGTTGCTAGATTTAATGATGGTTATGGATTTGCTTGGAGTAGCTATGCTAAACCAATGGAAGGGTTGAAAGTTTACTTGCCTCCTAGATTGTTTGAGGGCGATGCCACAATGCAATACTCTAGCTGGTGGAAGTCGAGGTTGAGTGTTGATGATGATAGTGATACTGATGTACTCATCACCTATGCAAGGCAAAAAGGAGGTTCACATAAAAGGAAGAGTTTGTCTATGTTAATAGAGGGAGATAATGTGACAAGAAGGTGCACAACAAAAACCTTAATTTGCTCATCATTTGAAGGCATGATATCTGAAAAGTCACTTAAGGTGGTTAATAACTTTTGTTCTAGTACTACATTCTTGAATCAGCAAGAGGACATTGCTGTTGGCGGAGAAAACATAAAGATGATTGATTGTGTTACATCAAATACTGCATTGAATGAACAAATGGAGGATACTGTAACTGTAAAAGAAAAGGAAAAAATGGATGATGATACTGCATCAATTACATCATTGGATGAGTAGGAGGGCAGTATTGCTGAGGTTTCGAAGGGTAGACACGCTCAAGATATAAAACTATCAACAACGGAATTTGTTAAAGCTGTGAATGTGAACGAGTTAGGTCTCGAGTCTGAGAAATTGTGCTCGATAGTTCCAGAAGATTGCAATCAATTAGGCAAAGAGGCAATGGAAGCAATAGAAGAGAAGTGTACAAGTGATTCACCAGTTGATCATGTCGAAGAACGAACAGAATGACTTTGTCAAACATATTCAACAAAAGAGTCTTCTCATAGAATCTAGGATTAGTAGACTTGAGGAAATAGTTTCTATGTACAAACAACCTAGGTTTGGCCAGTGATTCCATGTTTAACGAACAATATTGGACTACAAATGTTGGTTTATTTAAAAGCAGTAACACAAAACATGTTATATTCATGTTATTGCAGTTTTTATTATTGAGTACAAGGTAATCATATTAGATACTGCGTACTAGCTGCTAGTCGACTATACACAGCAAACACTTTTAGAGTTCTTCAAACTTAATACAACCTCCGTTATTTTTTACTTGTTATATTAGATTAAAAAGACTCTCATAATTTTTGGTTCAATATAGAAAGTAACAAACAACAAAGGAATTACTTGGTACTCCTAGTTAATACATGAAAGATATACCCTATAGTAGCGAATAGTTTTACTAAAATTTCTTTACTGTGTACAGTAAGTAGTATGTTGCGACATTTGATCTTGATCATAGACAAAGTCAAAGTGTTCTATAATCAGCATGTTAGTACATTAATTAAGAAAAATCTAGACAAAATTACAATGTTAAATATTCAGATTTAGTAAAAAAAAAAAATCTATAGAAAATCTACGATAAAAGTTCCTTAGGATAGTAGTATGGAAGATTTAAAAAGATTTAGATATGATTTCTTAGGATAGTTGGATAGAACACATAACTAACATCGAGCTTCCCACACAAAATAGAATTGATAGAGTGATTGACGATTGTAGAAACAAGTGTTTTATTAAAGCTAGGAAGAAGCATGAGCTTTCAATAGTTTGATCTAATCAATATTATCTAATCAATTATTCCGTATTATTATTAATGAAAATATTAGTTTGTCATATACTTTCATTAAACTTTCGTGTATGCCTCAAAATTTCATCACAATGATACTATGTATTTAAATTTTCGATAGGTATTTGCTCGATTTCTTGTAGTGAATGTTTTACAATGAATTATTTCCAATAAAATTAGTTCCATGAAAGTAATACGATGAATCAAATTTTGCACAAGTCAATTTCAATTTGAATCATTTTCAATTCCGCTCAATTTATTAATTTACCGATCAAAATAATTTAATCACTTTCTATTCAAGTTATTTTCGAGTTACAAGTTACTTTCAATCAAAGTTATTCCAATTTCGATTAAGAATAATTCAATTAATCGAAAGACCAAACACACATTACAATATTTAACCAGAAAATAAGGCTTCCTTTATGATTTTTACTTTTTATTAGTACAGTACAACACGAAACCAATGTACATTTGTCATTTATATGGTAAAAAAAAACCACTGTAAAAACAGAGGAGCCCCTCGCCCGAAAAGTGAAAAAACTTTCATGCAACCAATTTTAATGGAAATGAAGCCATTTGAAGAAGAATATGATGATGAAAACACCATTACTGTACAAAGAAAGCAGCTAATGATTCCACCAAATTCAAAAGGAAACCCAACTTCGAGAATTGCTTATTTCTTTAAACCTGTGTTAAACCACAAAATTAAACCTTTACCAAATCCCCCATTTCATCATCCTCTTCATTCAACCTCAAACCTCAAAAATCTTGAAAAGGGATAATTTTTTTAAAAGAAGATTAAAGCCTCAAAGATTATGGAAATCATGGGTTGATAATTTACAAAAAAACCCATGAAAATACTTGGAAGAAAGTTAGAATCTTTGATGCAATTAGAGGGTCTACTTACAAGATTAAGAGGGATAATGAGTTAATTATGTGTTTAGCTGAAAAATGGTGTTCTAAAACAAATACCTTTGTGTTTTCATGGGGTGAATGTAGCATTACTTTAGAAGATATTATGATTTTGGGTGGTTTTTCTGTAATGGGAAATTCCATTATTGACCTTTCTTTAAAAGACATGAAATTTGCAAAAATTAAGGATGAATTAGTTAAGGGTTGTTATGTAATTAGGAGGAATTGTAAAAATCAAGTGACACATAATGGTTGGTTGAAATATTATATGGGAAAAGGTGGTGACTTAGAACATGTTGCATTTCTTGTTTTGTGGTTATCAAGGTATGTGTTACCTACTAAATCAACTATTGTCTTTGGTAAGAATAATAATGTTTTGAGCATTGCTTTTAGTCTTGTTTTTGGTACTAAGTTTGCTTTAGCACCTGTTGTTTTAGCTTCAATTTATAGGGATATAACCATGTCGAAAGAAAGAATTGTAATGATTAGAAATATGGAAGGTTTGGTTGACATATGTGATCTTGTTGTATGGGCTCCATTTCAGCTTGTACAACTGTGGGGTTGGGAGAGGTTTCCGAGTTTGAGTCCGATTCCGGCGTCTTTAGTTCATGGTGAGCCAAGGGTTGCTCGGTGGCATGATTTAAGGAGAAGTGGTGTAATTGAAGATTTGAGGTTAGAAATTGAGTGTGCTGGTGATAACTTTGTGTGCAGGCCTTATGTTGTGTGTTTGAAAAATTGGGATGTTCCTAAGTTTTATTGTAGTGAAGAGGGTATTTGGGTGGTTGTAGAATGTAGACGCGGGGTTTGATGAGGAGTTGCTGTCGTTTGTGAGGTGTTTGAGGGGTTGTGAGTTGGTTGGTATGGATTGTGTTGTGCAATATTTGCCGCATAGAGTTGGAATGCAATTCGGAATGGATCGCTCCTAGGTTGAATGATGATTATGGAGTTGCTTGGAGTAAATATGCGAAACCAATGGCAGGGTTGAAAGTGTACTTGCCTCCTCGATTGTCTGAGGGTGATGTCACTGTGCAATACTCAAGGTGGTTGAGGTTGATGCAGGGTGTTGATAATGGTAATAAATCCAAAACTGATTCAATGCGTGAGGCAAGTTGTATAAAGGCAAGTTCATCTGTTGAGGGCATGGCGTCTCAAAAGCTACCAATTATTATGATTGATGAAGCTGCATCAAATGATTCATTGATTGAGCTAGAGGATAATGTTGTTGAGAAAGAGAAGGAAGAAATGATAGATGATGTTACACCAAATACTGCATTGTCAGAGCATTTAAAGGATGTTGTTGCTGAAAAAGAAAATGGGGAAATGGTTGCTGATCATACTGCGCTATATACTAAATTATACGAGCAAGAGAAATTTATTGGCGAGAAAGAAGAGGGAATATTGGTTGAAGATGTCGCATCAGGAACTGCATCGTGTGAGGAAACGACCTTTGCTGCTGAGAAAGAATCAGATAATGCGGTTGATGAGCTTTTGAGGGGTAAAGTTGATCAAGATATCGGAACATCAACTAAGAAGTGTGTTGAAGTTGTGAATGCGAATGAGCAAGGTCCTGAGACTAAGAAATTGTGTTTGACGCCTGTCATGGAAGATGTCAACCATGTTGGCAGCGAAGCAATCGAAGGTAGAAAAGTAAAGCACATCTACGGTTCACTTGTTGAAGATAATGAAGATAATGACTTGGTCAAACGATTTCAACAGAAGAGCCTTGTGCTTGAATATAGGATGAGCAGACTTACAAGAATAGTTTCTATCTACAAAGCAATTAAGTTAGGGTCCATGGTCAATGGAAAGTAGAAGATTTCTAGTTTACTAATATTAGTCTATAGACGTCAAAATAATTCCATGACTAGTCTTGTTATTGTTAGTCTTCTGTATATAATTCAAATAATTGAAGAGGTTGAGCAAGTATGCAACCAGTTATTGAGAATTTATTATGTATTCGTATTTATATGACCCACTATAAAAATCAAATTCATATACTGCAAGCATACAACAAATTTTACTATGCATGATTTTAATGGAGCCATTTGAGAGTATAACAAGCTAGATAATCGATATACGAAGTATATGTTCTAAATATTTGCTAGAGCTATATAACATGTCATCAGCCTTAAAGTTATTTTGATTAGTTCGATCGTGTACTCTTTCAAACTTCTTCAAAATATATGTAAATAGTGTTAAATTGCAATAACAATGCAACACAAGAACTCAAGAAGTAATTGACAAGATATTACTTCTATATCGATTAGGGAGTGCTTCCTATCATTTTTTAATTTCATTTTAGCACTATTTTTACTCATCATTTCTTAATGATCTTTTGAAAAAAAAATTATTTCATTTTAGCACTACTAGTTGTGACACCGTGTGCAATGCGCACGGCGCCCCAAAATATGTATGTTCGTGATTATAATGTTTAGGTTTATATAATTCATAGTATTGTATTTATTGATTAAATTGCATATAATGGGTTGCTTGTGTATATTAGTGAAGTTCTTATATTGGTTCATGATAGAGTATATGCGCCCCAAAATGGCGGTTCGATGGTATAGAATCAAATTCTTACAGTCATGTGTAATGGTTTAATAAGTAATTTTGGTTTGCACCAAATGAGGCGTTGATATATTAGTTCCATTGATAATTTCAATTTATGAGTTTTACAGTTCATGTGGTTTATTAAACACACTTTTTACCATTCATGAGCCAGAACAAAATAATTATAATTATGTATGACAAACATGGTGTATTTCCCTAAATAATGTCTCGCCTTCTAGTAGACAATCTGACTATTTACATTATACACTTCCATGTTTACCCCAAATTCTTAATGCTATTTCAACAATATCTTCCTGTAGAAAGTGATACAGGTTAATGTTAATTTATTGTAATCAATAAAAATGATGAGAAACTGACCAATATTAGAAGAAAAAAAAAGGCCAAATGATTTATTCTCTCCTCGCTCTATATTTCCTATTTGAGTGATACAAATATGATGAGAGACTGGCCAATACGATGTTGAAGAGAAACTCAAATAGAAAGTGATACAGGTTAATGTTTTGTTCTTTCAAAACAAATGAAATATAGTTTGTTCCTAATCAGTCTCCCCTATACATTCAAAAATAGGAAAAATATAGTTACTTGAGACACAAAAAAACTTAGGAAGTTATCATCTTATATTTAAAGTATCACAAAACTTATTAAACAACACAACTTACAAAGAATTGACCTGATTGATCAAGTAACTCTAGAAATGAAACATGATTGTTTCAAACTTTCAAATGAAATTATAAGCATATCAACTACTAAGATCAATGATCTTGTCACTTTGAAATACATAAACAATAGTTGTAGTAAAGCAGAACAACACAAAACCTCCTCAACACCAGCTTCACCACAACACTTAAACTGCAGAACAGAACACCTGCACAAGACCAGAGAAAAAACAGCTTGCATATCCAACACAATTATATACAGTAACCTTGTTTTGTGAACTTGAAACCAACCATTATTTTATTTCATCATTATATAATTTACAATAGCCTCCCTTTGTGAGGTTGTTCATTATTTAGCATTTACAGTCTGACCAATTTTATTGATAGAAGGAAATCATTTTTCATTTGTTTTGGAATGGGGGCTAATAATTAACTTTGAATCAAATGTCTAATGCCCTCACTAACTAAATTAATACTAATTTAAATTTTAAAGTGGTGTTTTTATTTGCTAATTCAGAGACTATATTTATAAAAAATGAAATGGGTCAAACAAAAATTAAAGCAATATATAGTCTCAAAATCTAGTAAAATAAATTGAGGAAAACTGCATTAAAATAACAAGTCAAAAACAGCATGAACTTAGTTTTGAAATCCGAAATACCAAATGTAATGGACTGAATATTATTATTATTATTAAAATTACTATTTCCAGTCAACAGAGGATTAATTTGCAGTAAGTAAAAACTGAAAAGGTACTTAAATTGGGAAGAGTGATTATAAATGCATTGATTTTTGTTTGGAACTGTGTGTTTTGAATTAATATTAGGCTCATAGGCTGTATATTTTGCATTGTACCATTATTTCATTGGATATTCAGGATTGAAGAGTTACTTAAACAGGAGAGAGGTCTGTTCAGACAGTCTATTAATGCATGTCAAGAATTAGTCAGAACTGAACAGTTGCATCTGAAGAGTTGCCTTAATAGTTTCATATCAGTTTCCAAGGTGTTTAGAATTAATAGGTTTTGAAGAGTTGCATTCTGTTGACAGTTTCCAAGGGCTATATAAAGCAATCCTTGGTTAGTTTTAAACTATAGAGTTTCTTCTTCTTCTTTTTTTGTCTTGTAAGCCATGGAGGGAGAATATGCTAATCTTTTGTGTCACACCACTGTATACAAAGAGATCTACAAGAATTTTTGGTATGTACATACTTTACTAAGTACAAACAGATAATTTGGTTAAGTATATAATTATCTATTTTACTTATGGGTTTTTAATACATAATCTGTCTATTTTACAAATGGATTTTAATGTTTTGTAGCCTTTACCACAACAGTGGAGGCTGTTGATGGTGCAGTGTTCTGGCAGTGCAANGTACAGTGTTCTGGCAATGCAACAGTTTCTCATACAAGCAGTGGGCAACCTTGCACTATTAGGGTGCTTGTAGATGAAGAGGGATCAAAGTTCGGAGGCTTTTTTTACGACAAAGAGTGGACCGACTTTGTGAAGAATAACAATGTTGTTGTTGGTGAAACAATAAGCGTTTATTATGTCCGACGCGGTATTTTTTATATCAGAATTTTCAACAACAACTATGAAGAAAGGTTGCCTGCTGTTGTATAGAAATTATGTTGTTTTTGTTAAATATTGCTATGTTTATATTTTATTGACTGTTAAAACATTGTTTTGTATATATTTGGTTTGAACAAAATTTATTGTAGTATTACCTATTTTTAGCATTTTGGTTCTCACTTCTCCCTCTACACATATCAACATCTATTTCACTTCCCCCACTCATGCTTACAATTGAATATGAAATCATCGAGCAATTGCTAATAGCCTAATATGCTTAAAGGTTAGCTACGAAACAGTCCTAAAAATAGACAAATTTACACAATGAAGTACTGACACAAAAGTTGCAACAAAATTGTGATTCTTTCCCCTTACATATATCTATTAAGATCTAACAGAAATACAAATAAACCTGTTTATGGCATCTCTCTAACCTAGTCCGATGAAAAAATATCAAGATCAAAATCACCCACAGTAGAGCTGAACTCTTCTTCCCTCGTGACATGTTTCAGATATTAAAAAAACAATGCAGAGCAACTACTACAAATCTTTAGGATAAAAGTAACGATACAACCATATATGAAATCAAAATCAACTCAAACAGGTAAATTAATGGCCAAAATCCTGATATAGATGAACATTCAAAACAAACTTTCCAGCAAACCCAACTATACTGTGATAGTAATGCAAAGAAAAAATATGAGTAGCAACATTAGAAAACGCTAGGCTAATCTGTTGCAATGATACTGTGCTTTCTTCATCATCTTCTTCTTTCACATTCTAGAAATCGAAATTTAAATGAAATTGTAGTAAGATAGAGTGAAGAATTAACCAGGCGAACATCATTCAGAGAAGATGAATAAAGGAGGGATTTTTCTAAATTTTAAATAAAATATATGAAGAACAAACACAAATTGAAACAAAAAATAAGCCAAAATAAAAATAGCATTTATTCATAATAACAAATATGAAATTAGATGGAAATCGAATATAGAATGAAAAATCCCAAAATAATCAATACCCTAATCGATTTACGAAAGATGATTGACCATTAATGGAAAAAAAAAAGTTGAAAGGAAAAATAGGATTATATATATACTTTTGAGGGGATCAAAAACGGCCCCAAAAAACTTTAACATTCATATAAATAGAACCCCCCTCCCCCCCGGATCATGATCACTCCTCGTCATCTACTTCTTCCCTCATATTCAGAATATGCTTTCTCTTGATCACAACATGCAAAAACTCTGCCATCTTCACTTCTTGAAACTCCATCATGATCAACAATATTTCTGAATAATCAAACCCAATAAAAGACGTAACACATTTAATGTAATCAATTAACAAAAAACTGTAAAAATTGAAATCCTTCAACGCAACGTGAATCAGTTTGAACCCTAGAATACAATCCCCAAAAATTCAACTCTAAAATCGAATGTATACCCAAAAATTGGGATTTCAACAGCGAAATATTCGAAACCCTAATTCAACACCAAAGACCGAGTTCAACATCCAATAATTCAAGACCCTAATCGTCTTCACCCTAATTCAACCCCAACAATCGAATTCAANCCAGAAGCAAGTTAGACCTTTTGTCTCTTCTTCGAAAACCGTGGGAAACAAAATATGCTGCCTGAAAGTGAGAAGCAAGTAAGTAACAACCACTAAAAGGAGATTGAACATCTGGACAGGGACTCACAATGAGAAATGATGCGATTGCGCAAACATCAAAGATCACATACTTGTAGGGGCAAGAGGATTCAAACCTTGTTTTCAACTTCACATGAAGTAGATCAAAATATGTTGTCTTGTTTTTCGTTGCCTGTCCAATTCAACTCTTGTGAAAACATAATAGCAACCTAAAAATTCAAAGCTAAATCATATCAAAACCCTAATTCAACCCCCAAACTCTAATCCAATTCAAACCTTGTTAAAATTGGATTCATCACTACTCAAAACAATAGAATGTAGGTATCGGGAAAAAGATGTCTGTAAATTGGTGCACAAGATGATCAATTTGAAAACCAAAAGTGAAGGGAAAATCTATGCAAGGAACGAATATGCTGAAAATGAAATGCATTTCTTACTCCTTTCAACGCAAATTCAACAAAAGTACACAACAAAAAGGCCTTAATTCCAAATTAACTTGGGGCCCGTTGAACATGGATCGATATGGTGAATCGCTAGAGTGACAAATGTATATCGTTTCTACATTCTTCTCTTTATTATATCATGTTTTCCCCAAACCCTTATAAAGAATATGCGTATAAGATTTAAAACCGAAAAGCAAGAACATCAACAATTAAGCATTGTTTTGTAATAACCCTAGTTGTGCATTGCTTTTTCAGCAAAGTCTAACTAAATTTGGTTTAAGGAGTTAGAAATGAAACTTTAAATAGCTAACCTGTTGCACCCCTAATGTATTTTTATTCATCATCTTCTTCTTTAACCTTTTGGATTCTGGAAACTAAAATGAAGTTGCAATAAGAAAAAACATAAAAACAAAACAAAGCAGGTAGAATTATCAGCGGAATAGAGTAAAAATCTACCTAATGAAGAACAAACACAAATTGAAACAAAAAAAAGGCAAGCTAAATACATCACTTATTCGTAATAGCAAACACAAATTTAGATCGAAATTGAAAGTAGAATGAAAACTCCAAAAAAAAAAAAAAACCCTAAGCGAACATGTTAATCAAATCTTCATGAATTGAGTTACGTGAGATGATTGACCATTAACGAACATCAACGAACAATAATTGAACTTTAAAAATACCTTTAAGGACCACGATCGGACCCAAATCCCAACCAAACCAAACCAAACCAAAAAAACAAAGCTTGAAATTAATTATTAATCGAAACCCTAAATGAAATCGAATTGAGCCAACAAAAATTCGAAACCCTAATTTAACACACATAAGTTGAATTCAATTCCAAAAAAACGAAACCCTTTGAATTCAGAATCAACTCAAAACCCTGATTCAAAGCCCAAAGGATCAAATTCAATAAATCAAAACCCTAATTCAACCCCCAAAGAATCGAACCAAAAAAGGAAATTGACAATTGAAAAACCGTATTCAACACCAAAAAGTTCGAAACCCTAATCGAATAAGTAACCAAAATCGAACAAAACATATTAAATCTCAACAACATATAATAGAAAAGGGGAAGATGATACCTAAAATCCATGAGCAAATCCCAACCTATAGGTCCATTTCAGCTGCCACGTCAGGCTGTACAGTGTTTTTACTACGCTAAAACCATAAGAATGGCAAGGAATCCTGAGATTAGCTCCTTCTCCATAGCGCAAACGCCCCTAACAAAAATTAACCCCAAATTTTATGGCACTACAGATCATGATTTAATAGCATTGAAACAATAGGAAGTAGGATATTGAAGATGAAAGAGAAGGCATTACCAGAAGAAGAAAGAAGAGAAGGTTGTTCACGTGAAAACATGTGAGGAGAGCCAATGAAATCACTATGTGAAAGCTGAAGTAATTTCTGCAATCAAACAACCAGCTTAAAGTATTCGCCATCAATTTGACCAAAAATAAATTCTAAATTTTGAATTCTAATGTTAAGAACTTAAAGCTAACTTGGTTATCAAAATATCAATCATCAAAACAATGAAATGCAAGTATAATTACACACGAATGTAGCCCTAAACAAAAATAACATTTTGATGGTCTCAATAACACCAATACAATTAACTAACCAAATAATTTCGAATAAGAACAAAATTTTAATTTGGTAAAATCAAGATCAATGAACTATAGCTTAGTGATATGATTTCGAAAATCAAAAAGATGATGTAATATAACAAAAAAAAGTATGAATTTGAATTGAGAGAAGAAGAATACCAAAACATCGGAGAATAGTGACAAATTTGAATGCGAAGTAATAAAATTAAAACCAACCATTATAGAAAAGACGCCATTCTACTTTACAATATAACCTATATAGAAAGAAATACAAAGCCTCCACCTTCTCAACCCTCACTCTTATCTTCACTCTTATCAATAGTTCCCACCAACACCACAAACGACCAGTACAAGAGAAATGATCTATCCTCTACAACCTGTCAACCAAATCCTCCTCTGACTCCCTATCAAAACATTTCCACAAACTTCTAACCACTCCTCTTCTTGCACTTCATCTTTTCCCTCCACTATCCCCCCCCTCTCCTCTTCTCTCTCTCTCTATTGTCACCCTTTGCCCCCTCACACACCAATATCCCCCCCCCCACCACCCTTCTCTTTGTCTCTCTGTACCTACAGCCTCATCAAACTCCTTTTAAAACCAATCATTCTCTATCCCTTCCCTCCACCCTCCTCTTTGTGCTCTCCGCCCCCTAACCATCATTGCCAACATTCTCCTTCTCCTCTGCCACCCCCAACTCTCCTCCACGCGATCAACCCTTCTCAAGAAACAATGCCTTCTCAAACAAACCCTAAAACTCACAAAAACGTATAGGAAAACAAAATAAATTTATTATCGAATTAAAAAAAAAGAAGTAGCATTAGAAATTGATAAGCTTAAGTGTTCTTTGCACCCACACTATGCTTTCTTCTTCACTTCTTTCAATTGCAGTAGCACTCAGACATTATAGCAATTTAGGGGAGAATGCATTAAAAAAAAAGGAAGTACCTAGCATTGAAGACCCTAAAATAATAATCTAGTGAACAAACCTGATTAGTTCGCTGAACTGAGCTGAATGAAAGTTTTGACCTTTTTAATCAGATTAGAGGAGAATCAGTAGATAGATTTTACTATTACGTTATTATGTATGCCTCCATTATATGTTATATTGGTAGCACCTTTCTAACTTCGTATATTAATCAATCCATAAATCGATTTATGATTAAATGCACCCAAATGAAACAAACCTGATTACTCTAAACAGTAACCCATAAATCGAAATCGATTCCAGAATGAAACTCCTAAAAATCAAAACTTTAAAACCCTAAAATCTTCAAAAATTAGTCAAAAATTGAATTAAAACCCCTAAACAAACTTAAACCCTGGAACATCGAATACAACCCAGAAAAATCCCCTGAAAAAATAAAACCCTAATTAATCAAAATCAAATTCAAGCCCTAGAAAAACAAATTCACATACCCAAAAAGTCAATACTACAACATGCAGTAAAAAACTGTAACACAAAACCCTAAAATAACCCTAATTAACGAACACTTGGATGGATCAAGCAACAACAACAACAAAAAAGAATAAATAACGAACCTCTAGCAAATTCGCCACAAATAAACTCCAATACCCACTGATCCAACAGTCGAATTAAAACCCCTGATCATCATCTCCATCATCATCCTCGTCGTCGTCGTCTTCAATAATCCTAAATAAATATCAAATTGAGTTATTGAACACCAAAAAATTATTAAAAATTCCAAACCCTAACCCAGCCCACCCAAATCAAATTCATCACCCAAAAACCCGAAAACCCTAATCGGAATCAAATCCTACAAACCCTAATTAAGATTAAAATAACCAATTAAACTAAAGAAAAGTGAGACCCAACCTACCTCGAAAACCAGAAATGGAAAGTGATGTCTCACGAAGCCATTCATGGAGATTAACTCAATTGAGAGTTTAATCGAATCGATCCATCAAATTAGAACTCAATTTTTGAACCTTCGAACATGAAATTCAATGAAAACACAAAACCCTAAAGTAGCATGTTTTGAGTAGGCAATAAATTGAACATCTTAATCAAAACGAACCTAGAATCACTGCACACCATTTGAAGGATGGAGTTCTTGGCGGTGCAAGGGCCGCAAGGGAATGTTTGGGACCCGCCTCAGTAGGCATGGTTTCTTGGAGGTGCAAGGGTCGCAAGGAGCTAAAGATGAATTGAAAATCCGCAGGAGAAGCTTCTGGGAGAAGAAGGAAAGGAAAGACTTCACATAAGAGGAATAAACCAAGAGGGGAAAATAAAAGGAAAAAGGAGCAAAGCAGTAAAAAAAGGAAGCATGTGCCTCTCATGTGACAGACATAGTGAATTCACTATTGAAGCTGACGTGGAGGCTGAGTTGGACCAATCGCGCGAGAGAACTGTTCTTTCAATAGTAGTTCTCAATCACCACATTTTAAGATGTAAGGATTTGTTCATCAACTTTTGAAATTAATGCGTAAGAAAAATTGTGAAGTTTAGAATTTGTTTTTTAGTTAATAGTCATAGCAAATTATTTATGTCATTCTAACAAAAAGAAAAAAAAACCATCACTATAATTAGTGGTGCTTATGAGGCAGATAACTCACAAGCTACTCGAGATTGACTTGGTCAATACTTGGTAAAAACCTATCTCAAGTAAGCTCGCCTGGAAATTGAAGTTGACTTGAGAAATTAAGGACTTAAGTTGGACAACTAATCACTCCATAACAGCTAGGCTTGAATTGCTCGCCGAAAACTCAATGTATAAAATTTTTAAGTTCGAATTTTATTTCTACCCCAATTACATATTAAGTGCAACACTTTGAGGTGCACATTCTCCTAGGCAAAATTTCTTGATAACCAAATTAGAAAAGCAACGGCACTGAATAGGGCGAAAGGGGAGAGATAATCAACACTACCACTACCATCATAACCATTGCTGGCAACACCAAAACTAACACCCCAATATCCGGATTTTTCGGAATAAAAAAAAGCATTCGATATCTGATCCGAAAACCCGAAATCAGGATATCCGAAAAATTCATATCGGAAATCCGGAATGATAGATCCGGTTTTTTTAACCAAATTTCTTCTAAAACACCTCATTTTCCTTTAAAAAAAACCGGATCAGAAAACCGAAAAACTTTTTTTTCTGGTTTATGTTTTCATTAAAAATCCGGATATCCGGTTTTTCGGAACGAAAATTCAGAATCGGAATTTTTTGCACACCCCTAACCACAATCACCGAAATCCCACTAATGACACAACCACAACGTAACCACCACACCACCAAAACCAGTATGAACCCCACTATTACCACCCCATTACAACCTCAGGAACCACAACCACCGAAACAAGGTTCAAAAATCCAAAATCAAAACCATAAAAACAATTAAAGTTAATACTTAGTACACTTGCCTCACGCAATGGATCAGTTTTGGGTCAATGTAATTTTGTGAAGGTGGAGGAACATTGTAGTTACTAGTTAGTACTTAGTAGGGTGTTTAAATAAGGGTGATTTGATAATAAAAAAAGTTTATAAAAAAGAAAGATTCTAAGTGTAACAAATAAAAAGAAATATTGTTTTTGAAGAGTGTAATAAGTAAAAAGGAACGGAGGGAGTAGAATTTTTTTTCTCCTCTAAGTGGAAGAGTGGAAGACAATTGTAAAATCTATTTATTTAGCACTCCGTATGTTTTTAAATTACCCATTATTACAAGTTATAAGGTGGATCAATAAGCTTTGACCGTCTGTTTGCAAAAATTTCCCAACATGAATATGATCATGTTCTTTTGAGGTTATTCTAACTGAATTGAAAATGAAATGCGTTGTATTGAATTGAACTAAACTTAACTTAACTTAGTTTTTTATTTATTTATTTTTAACTTTTTCTATTTTATATAATTGTAATTTATATAATTGATTTTTATTTTATATATATTTTTTTATTTTAATTTTATATTAATTGTTTTAAAAATAAAAAAAATATTAAAATTAAAATTTAAAATATAAAATATAATGTAAAAAACAAAAATAAGTGGATTTAAATAAACTCAATTTTATTACACTGAATTAATATGGAAGTAAGTTCAAAAGAAAAGACCCTAGGTAAGAAACGAAAAATTATTGTATGCACTTCATAGGAAATTAGACATAATTATTTGGATAGATGTTAATATAGAACTTGAAAAGTTAAAATCGATTAATTTTCAAGAGAATGTTTTTAATTTTCCATGAATTGTATGGAGTAAAGTTTTCCATACGTTCTTATTTTTCCCATTTTCACCTTTCGGGTAAACCAAATAATAAATTATGTATAATCAAAATTCATGAAAATTTGAGAGCTTATAAAAAGATTTTAAGGCAGCCAAACAATAATACCTACTCACATACTTGTTTATGCCAAAAATCGCTTAGAACGATCTTAGGTTGGGACTACGACGACTAGATAGATTATGCACTTCAATGAATAAGACTAATAATACAAAGTATGAAAACGAAAGAAATTAAAGTAGACAAGACACAATATTTTGATGACGCAGAAAACCCAAAGTGGGAAAAACTGCGGGTGGGAGTAATTCCACCGTTTCACTATGATGAACGTAAGATAAACTTTGCTTAGAGTACAATGCGAGTGATTTAGCTTAGGAGTATTTTTCAATGAACTCTTGTTGTCCCTTTGGACTGATTAGTGAGCTGAATTTATAGCGTTGAGACCTAGAAAATATCTTCAACGGTCTTCTTAGGTAAATAACCGCATTTCCTAAAAAATAGGAGAGTAGTTTCCTTCTTTTTCTCCACGAAGGCTAATCTCTGTCCAGGTTCAATGTACCTTCCCAGTAGACTTGTTCAATTCCCTGAATCTGCTGAAGAATTAATTTGAACTGCTCAACGGTTCCCACGAATCTCGGACTAACGGTTACTGACTCGTCTGGGGTCGAGTCTAGTCAGAGGAAATCGACCATAACAATTTGCCCCGGATTATTGACTCGGCAACTCGGCAGTTAAAGAGCAATAATCCCACTCTTGTGAAATAACTTCCCACTAACTCTTGGTAACCGCGCCTAATAACTACCCTCCCCAACTACTTGCCTATAAATGTCCTTTACCTTTAGCTTTTACAATTTTACAAAAGATAAAAGATAAAAAATTTGAAAAAATTCAAACTGACAAAAAGGAGGAATCCGGAGAAGCGTCGTACTGTAGCTGCGTTTCGAGAGGCGTGACTGTGCTAGATCTTGATCTTTCCTTCAACAAATTTCCAGGTAATTTACTTTTTCTGCCTCTTGAATTTTGCTTCCATTGAACTTCCCTTGGATGTCCAGTAGAATTGTTTCACCAAAGAGATCTAGATTTTCGTTTAGACTTCTAGAAAAAATGGGGAAGCCGAAAGAGAAATCTTCCGAGGTGGAACCTTTGAGTTCGATTGACAAGACGGGAGTTGAAGCTTTTAGGGTTCTTTCTGGTCTTCCGAAAGAGGCGGTGATTGAGGCTCCGGGGGCACGACCTGCTGTTGACTGCCCAGAGGGTTTCGTGTTGATGTACGAATATCCTTTTAAGCTAGGGTTTAATTATGAGTTTTCCCCTCTTTCCAAGTCGTTGATGGAGGCTTTGTCGGTCGGTCCTGGCCAATTGATGCCCCAAACTTGGAGGGTCTTGCATGTCTTAGAAGGGCTTAACCCTCTTGCGAAGAAACCTCTTAATGTTTTTTATTTGATGGTTTGCTACAAAATTCAAGTGAAAGAAGACAAAAGTTGCGCGTTGGTGCTAAAGCGTGGTGCTCGTCCGCTAGTGGAAAATCGGGTTATTCCAACGATAGGGGTTGGCGTCCTCGTTTTGTATTTGTGAAGAAGTCGTCTCTAGATGCATTTGTGAATTGGCTTCCGGATCAGTGGCGTTTCGAAGGTACAGACCCTTCGTTTCGCTTTGATATTTTCCAATTGATTGACTTGTTTGCTTATGTTTTCCTTTCTTCTAGGTATTGGTTCAAGCTCGTCGCGACCTAAGGCTGACAGTGCTGCTAAGGTGGAAGAGTTCCTTAGTGCTTTCAGCGTCGAAGATCGTACGTTCGTTCGTCCTACTGTAGCTAAAGACGAGGCAGAAGGAGAACATAGTGTGGCTACTGCTAGTGAGGATCCTGATATGGCTTCAGGTATTTGTTGTATCAAACATTTTTTATTGTTGCGATTATCTTCTATTTTATCTGATTGCAGTCTCGTCTTGCTTTTCAGGTGCGACTTCCAGTAAGGGTGCAAGTGGCAGAATGTCGATGGATGAAATGTTTGAGCGTGCTTCGAAGAAGAAGAAATTGAGTTCTGATCCTGCTGACGTTCAGATTCTTGAGACGAAACCTAACCTGGTTCGTCCTCCACCTCCAAGGTTTGAGCGAGGGGCGTCCACAAGGAGTTCCTCGTCCCAGAGTCGTGGTTTGCTGATCACTCTCCCCGAGGATTTCTTGGCTGAGACAGCCGATACTACTTCTATCTGGCCTTCTGCTGAGAAGCTTCTAGTTCCGACGGCTGAGAAAAGTTTGGAGAAGATGACTCCTGCTGAGGTGATAAGCGAAGCCATCAACCTTCAGCTACATGTAAGTTTGTTTCCTTTTATTGTATTTCATTTGCCCTTGACCGGATTTCTTTTGCTTAAACTGTTTTTGCTCTGTGCAGTCTCTCCAAGATACTCTTGCTACGAGAGATCGTCTTGTCTCGTATGAGAAAGATGTCAAGTCTACCAAGACTGCTCTGAACGTGGGTAAGGAGAAGGCGAAAAAGGTCGAGGCTGAAGTGACTAGTCTCAAGGCTTCTTTGCTCAAGCTGGAGGCTGAGAAGAAGAAAGAAGTGACGAACTTGGAGGAGATGCTCCACACTGCTCAGGAGGATGCCAAGAATTCTAAGGCCCTTGACATCTTGTTTGGTCGCGCCAAGGTCTTGAAGACGTTTGTGGATGGACAACTGACGTTGGAGGATGCTCAGGCCGAACTAGACAGGTACCTGGCTGGAATTGGGAGTATGGCTGATCTGGTTGACGAAGAAGCGACCGTTGAGGAGCAGAAATCTACTGCTGAGTCTGCCCCTGCTTCTACTGATGCAGATCAGCTTGCTGCTGAGACGAACTAGGATGACGAAGACGTGGCGTGACTGTTGGCCACTTTACATTTGAATTTTTAATGCTTAAACATTAGGTCTTTTGATGGCCATTGCATGGCCTTTTTGAATAATTTACTTGTGTGTTTTGTTGCGTCGTTCATGGGAACGGCTTAGTACTTTGTTATTTTGTCATTCGTGGGAATGACTAGGTACTTTAGTTTTTGTGACTTTTGAACATCTTTGAATGTTTCTGCGTGCTTAGATTGCTTTTGTTGACATGCTGTGTGTTTGCTTTTGACTTTTTCAGTCGCTTTCGTTGGTATATCACTGTGGTTTTTGAGTGCTTGTGTTATTTGTTTTATCGCGCGTTATTATTTATGTATTGCACGCGTAGGAGATGATGAGACATTATTTTCAGTCCCGTTTTAAGGCCTTTATTACTGTTGTTCTTAGATTAGGCGTCGCGGTGCCTCGTTGGTCTAGCGTACCGGGGGACTAGGTTAGATGTGCATATTTGCCCCTTAATATCTGACGAAGCTCTGCCTTGATTAGGTACCTTCTGGCGTGCTTCGTCTGATATTTACTTGCGTTGGACTGCTTAGACTGTGTCATCGTGACGAGTCTCTGGAGTTTAGATCCTGCAGGTCCTGCATAAACGCATCGTTAGGACTGGCCGTTGGCGTTTTTGCCAACGGCCCTCCGATGCTTAAGTCAGTACTTGTTCGTCGAAGTGTAAAACGAAGTGAAAAACTTAGAGAAAATTTGTTACCTTTGCACTTTTGACTTAAAAGTGGTAAAGCTTAAGGTGTGTCGCGTTCCAACTTCTTGGAACGGTCTTACCATCTCGTGAGACAAGTCTGTACGCCCCTTTGCCTGCTATGTCGACGATTTGATACGGTCCCTCCCAGGTTGGCCCCAGCTTACCATCTGTCGGGTCCTTGGTATTTTGGAACACTTTCCTTAATACACAGTCCCCTATTCTGAACACTCTTGCCTTAACTTTTTTGTTGAAGCTTCTCGCGACGATTTGCTTATGCGTCGCCATTCTTAGATATGTATCTTCTCTTAGTTCTTCAAGCGTGTCGATGTTGGAGGCCATCTCGTCTTGATTCTGCTCTTCTTTCATGAGACCGTATCTGGCAGTTGGGATTCGTACTTCTGATGGCAGGACAGTCTCGCATCCGTAAACTAGGGAAAACGGAGTTTGTCCCGTCGATGTTCTAGGCGTTGTCCTGTTTGCCCATAGAACCGCAGGTAACTCTTCAGCCCATCTTCCTTTGGCAGAGTTGAGTCTTTTCTTAAGTGATCCAATGATAACTTTGTTACTCGACTCTGCTTGTCCATTGGCTTGTGGATATCTCGGCATTGACATACGTAGCTTGATGTTCCATTTGTCACAGAACTGTCTAGTCTTGTCGCTGATAAACTGGGATCCGTTGTCGCAGACTATCTCTGATGGGATTCCAAATCTGCATATGATGTTAGTCCAGAGAAATGAAATGACTTCTTTGTCTCGTACCTGGCTAAATGAACCTGCTTCGATCCATTTAGAGAAGTAGTCCGTCAGTGCTAATAAAAACACTTTTTGTCCTGGTGCCGGAGGAAGTTTTCCAACTATGTCCATCCCCCATTTCATGAAGAGCCATGGACAAAGTGTTGGATGCAATTCTTCAGGTGGTCTATGTGTCACTCCTGCATATCTTTGGCAACTGTCGCATTTGGCGACATATTCTTCTGCATCTTTCTTCAGGTCTGGCCAAAAGTATCCCAGACGGAGCAGCTTGTTAGACAAGCTTCGTCCTCCAGAGTGATTGCCACATTCGCCATCATGGTGTTCTTGCAACATAGCCTTTTGTTCGTCCCCGACGAGGCATCTTTGCAGTAAACCTGTGGAAGAACATTTAAATAATACGTCATGTAATACTGTATACTTAGAAGCTTTGAACCTTAGTTTCCTTGCTTCCTGAGGATCGTCGGGCAGGATGTCATGCTTCAGGTAGTTGACTATTGGAGTTGTCCAGTTTGCTTCGTCGGAGATTTCCAAGATTTCTGGCACGTGGGACATGTCAACGGATGGCTTAGTCAGGTGTACCATGGGAATGGTTTTGAAGGGAGATTTTCTGAGTGCTGAGCCTAGATTCGCAAGTGCGTCGGCTTGGCTATTTTTGTCTCTTGGGATTTGTTTGATTGAAAATGGGTTGAAAGTTTTGGCTTTTTCTTTGGCTAAGGTTAGGTAGGCTGCCATTTTGGAATCTTTGGCTGCGAATTCCCCATTCAATTGACTCACTATTAGGAGTGAATCGCTGTATACGTTGAGTCCAGTCGCCCTAAGGTCTTTGGCAACCGTCATTCCCGCTATGAGGGCTTCGTATTCTGCTTCGTTGTTGGTGGCTTTAAAATCGCAGCTTATGGATTGTACTATCATGTCCCCTTGTGGCGACTTCAGGACGAGTCCCAAACCTGCTCCACGTTGATTCGATGACCCGTCGCAGAACATTGTCCAGACTGCCTCTTCTGCCACTTCGTTGATTCGTTTGAGTTCCTGTTCTGCTTTTGGGCTTAGTTCAGGACTGAAGTCTGCCACAAAATCTGCAAGTGCTTGGGATTTGATCGCCGTTCTTGGCTGATACCTAATGTCGTAGCTACTTAATAGTTAGTTTTTACCACTACTTGACGTCTCTCAAAGTAGTGGCGTAATTTTTTAACGGCAGTAATTAATGCAAGAATTAGTTTTTTAATTAAAGGGTACCTGGTCTCTGCGTCAAGCAGAGACTTACTGACGTAGTAGATGGGCAGTTGTTGTTCCTTCGTCTCTCTAGTTAAGACGGCGCTGACTGCCACTTCACTGACTGCTAGGTATAACTGTAGGATCTCGTTAGCTTCAGGCTTAGACAGCAATGTAGGCGAGGCTAAATATTGCTTCAACTTCTGCAAAGCTTCCTTATGCTTCTCCGTCCAATCGAATCCTTTGTTTTTCTTCAGGACGTTATAGAATAAGTGGCATTTGTCTGACGACTTAGATATGAACCTATTTAAGGCCGCGACGCGTCCTGTGAGTTTTTGGACCTCCTTGACATTCCTTGGGGACTGGATGTTGACCAGAGCTTTGATTTGGTCTGGACTTGCTTCAATGCCTCGCTGAGTGACGACGTATCCTAGGAATTTCCCGGCGCTTACTCCGAACGAGCATTTGGTGGGATTCAATTTCATACCATACCTTCGAAGCACGTCGAACGATTGACTTAGATGCGTCACGTGATCCTTGGCTATCTTAGACTTGACGAGCATGTCATCGATGTAAACTTCCATTGTCTCTCCTAGTAAATCTTTGAACATTTTATTGACTAGTCGTTGGTACGTCGCTCCAGCATTTTTGAGTCCAAATGGCATGACTTTGTAGCAGTAAACTCCTTTGTCCGTCATGAATGCTGTTTTCTCCTCATCTTCTGGGTGCATCAAGATTTGATTGTATCCTGAGTAGGCATCCATGAACGTCAACAATTCATGCCCTGCTGTTGCGTCTACCATGGCGTCTATGTGCGGAAGTGGAAATGGATCTTTAGGGCAAGCCTTGTTGAGATCCGTAAAGTCTATGCACACTCGCCACTTGCCGTTCTTCTTGGCCACTACCACGATGTTTGCTAGCCAGTCGGGGTACTTTACTTCTCTGATTTTCCCAGTCTCGATGAGTTTCTGAACCTTGTCGTTGATGACCTGGTTTCTCTCTGGGGCAAACTTGCGTCTTTTCTGTTTGACTGGTTTGAAGCTTGGGTCGGCATTTAATTTGTGGGTTATGACGTCTGGGCTTATACCTATCATATCTTCATGTGTCCAAGCAAAGCAATCGATGTTAGTCTTAAGAAAATTGACTAATTCAGTTCTTATACCTGGGTCCAGTGACGCGCCAATCCTGACCGTCTGTTCTGGTTTGTCGGGATCCAGCGCTACTTCGTCAACTTGTTGCTCGTCAGGATCTTTCATCACTGGTCCATGCTGTAATTGCTACGCCGTCATCTTGGATGGCTTCATCGTCGTGCTGTAACATTTGCGAGCTTGTTGCCTTTCTCCTTTGATTTCTTGCACTCCCCACTTTGTAGGGAATTTATTCGTCTGGTGATACGTTGACGGGACTGCCTTCATTCTGTGAATCCAAGGTCGGCCGATGATGGCGTTGTAGGCTGATGGGCAGTCTACCACATTGAAACGAGTCGCCAGGCTCATTCCGTGGGCATACGTAGGTAGCACGATTTCTCCTACGGTGTTGAGAGCTTCTCCACTGAACCCAACGAGCACGGTCGATCTACGGGTCACGTCGTTGGTGTCGATCCCCATGTCTTCGATGGTGCTTTTGAACAGAACATTTGCCGAACTTCCTCCGTCAATCAAGACTCGTCTCAGCAAGCAGTTTCCTTTCGTGAGTGATATGACCAATCCATCGTGATGTTCTTCTCTGTAATCTCCCAAGTCGCATTCGTCGAAGGCTATTGTCATGGACTCGAGCTCCTTGTCGCGGCTCGGTGCTGCGTCACTTGGTACGACGTTTTCAGGTGTCCTCATTCTTGCTACTTTCTTAGCTGCAGAATAGGTTAGTCCACAAATATCAGATCCACCAGAAATCACATTGATTACCTTGTTTGGAGGGGGTGCTTTTGGGAGGATTTCGTCCAGACGTGTCTCGGGCATTTGAGCTTCCTTTGCCCTTCAGTTCCTTAAGAAAACCCTTTTTGAGTAAATAAGCCACTTCTTTTCTCAAGGCATTGCACTCTTCAGTAGTGTGTCCATGGTCAGCGTGATAGTCACACCATCGAGATTTGTCTTTGTTTTCGGATGGTTTGTCGCTTCTCCTTGGCCATCTGGCTACGTTCCCTAGAGATTGGATGGCATTCACCACGCCCCCGATGTCGACACAAAACCCGTATTCCTTGATGTCGGGGTATGTGTCGGCATTATTCTTCTTGGACCTGTCAAAATTAGAATGAGTGTCAGTTCCGTTACCATTATTGACATTGTTTACCTGGTCAGGCCTGTCGTAAGGCTTTCGACGTCTTTCTCATCGGTTGTTCCGCTGAGATCGTCGATCGTTGCTCCTTTGACTAGTTCCAGCCTCAGTTAGGTAGAAGGCTCTACGGGTCGCCATATCGTCCTCGAGTCTCATTTGTGCTAGGGCTCTAGTCTTGACTTCTTCGAACGTCAGGCACGGGTACTTGGTCATGTCGCGATACAGTTCCGAGTCTGTGTACAGTCCTCTTTTGAAGGCTTCGATCGCAGTCCTGACATCGTAGTTCTTTATGCCGATCATTTCTTTGTTGAATCTGGCAAAATAGTCGCGGACTGGTTCGTTCTTCATCTGCACTATGCGGTACAGGTCACTGGTCTGCTTCTCGACGTTCCTGGAGGCATCGAACTTGCCATAGAACCTGTCACACAAAGATTTGAAATTAGTAATAGTTCCGCGTTTAACATCACACAACCATTCTAAGGCGGGACCCGTCAGGGTTGCGCCAAAGGATTTGCAGAGGACAGGCTCCAGGAGGTGACGCGGGATCGAGTACTGCCACATATGCTGCTTGTAGTGGTTGATATGCTCTATGGGGCACGTGCTACCGTCATACAGCTTCGTCGGAGGGGGGATNCGTCATACAGCTTCATCGGAGGAGGGATATTCAGTCTCCTAGGGATGTCAGCCATAGCAATGCTTTCCACGAAAGGACACGCGGCATATCCATCCTCTTCTTCAGTCACGACGGGCAGGGGTGCTCCTGGCATCCTTTTGAGTATGTTCAGCAGCTTGGCGTTCTGTGCCTCGATGCGAGCTATCTTCCTGGTTGTCTCGTCATCCCGGCCATCGCCTTGGTCGTTGTTGTTCTGCTCCTGATCGTGATCCTCGCGCGTATCATCGTCCTCTTCTTCGTCTGAGGTAAGACTCATCATGCGAGGCACGTCCTCAGTGTTGCGATGTTGCTGTAGCGCTCTGCTTTTGACAGATTCGATTTCCTTGCGAAGTTTGTCGATGGACTTCTGACTTTCAGAGGCCAGTCTTTCATTTTCCTCACGTTGTTTCTTCAGATCTTCGTATGCTTTCAGCATAGCGTCTCTCATTTCATCATAGGTTGGAGAGGTTATTTCCATGATGAATGCTAGGGATGGTTTGGAAACTTTAAATGTAAAAGGTTCACCTAGTGAGATCTAGTCGTCGGCCCCACGGTGGGCGCCAAATTGTTTATGCCAAAAATCGCTTAGAACGATCTTAAGTTGGGACTACGACGGCTAGACAGATTATGCACTTCAATGAATAAGACTAATAATGCCAAGTATGAAAACGAAAGAAATTAAAGTAGACAAGACACAATATTTTGATGACGCAGAAAACCCAAAGTGGGAAAAACTGCGGGTGGGAGTAATTCCACCGTTTCACTATGATGAACGTAAGATAAACTTTGCTTAGAGTACAATGCGAGTGATTTAGCTTAGGAGTATTTTTCAATGAACTCTTGTTGTCCCTTTGGACTGATTAGTGAGCTGAATTTATAGCGTTGAGACCTAGAAAATATCTTCAACGGTCTTCTTAGGTAAATAACTGCATTTCCTAAAAAATAGGAGAGTAGTTTCCTTCTTTTTCTCCACGAAGGCTAATCTCTGTCCAGGTTCAATGTACCTTACCAGTAGACTTGTTCAATTCCCTGAATCTGCTGAAGAATTAATTTGAACTGCTCAACGGTTCCCACGAATCTCGGACTAACGGTTACTGACTCGTCTGGGGTCTAGTCTAGCCAGAGGAAATCGACCAAAACAATACTCACATTACATGGGAATCATTATTATGGGAAGTAAGCACTCTATATATTTATGTTGTGTTGACTTAAAAATAAATAAATAAGTAAATAAATAAGTAAAATTGCAGCAAAAATAAATAAGTAATGAATTACTACATTAGACTTTCCTGTACTATACAAGCCAAAAGAAAAAACGTAGAAAGCAGAGGAAAACAAATTACTCAGAGTATTTGCGAGAAAAAGGAAAAAAAAAATTTCATTCAAACAATCGAATTCCAACATCAATGGAGTTGCTAAGTACTGGAGAAAATGAAGATAAATTCACCATTACTGAACAAAGATTAGAGCTTATGATTCCACCAGATTCTCAAGGAAACCTAACATTAAGAAATGCTCATTTTCTTAAACCTCTGTTAAACCCCAAAATTCAACCTTTACCAAAAACCCCATTTCAAAATTCTCTTCATTCGAACCCCATATTTTAAATTCTCTTCATTCAAACCCCAAAATCAATGAAATTGAAAAAGGTATGATTTTTAAGGGTAGATTAAAGCCACAATGGTCATGGAAATCATGGGTTGAAGAATTACAAAAAACCCATGAAAATATTTGGAAAAAAGTTAGGATTTTTAATGCAATTAAATGTTCTACTTACAAAATTAAGAGGGATAATAAGGTAATTATGTGTTTAGCTGAAAAATGGTGTCTTAAAACTAACACCTTTGTGTTTTCATGGGGTGAATGTAGTATTACTTTGGAAGATATTATGATTTTGGGTGGTTTTTCTGTTATGGGAAATTCTGTTATTACCCCTTGTTTTGACAGTAATAAATTTGCAAATATTAAGGATGAATTGCTTAAATCATGTAATGTCATTAGAAGAAATTGCTGTAATATTGTTTCACATAATGGTTGGTTAGAGTATTTTAAGGGAAAAGGTGGTGGATTAGAGCATGTTGCATTTCTTGTTCTTTGGTTATCAAGGTATGTGTTACCCACTTGTGCATATATTGCATTTGATAAAAATAATGTTTTGAATATTGCTTTAAATCTTGTTATGGGTAATAAGATTGCTTTAGCACCTGCTGTTTTAGCTTCTATTTATAGACATTTGACCTTATTGAAGGAAAAGAATGACAGTTCTCAGTTGTATGTATGGGCACCATTTCAGATAGTGCAGCTGTGGGCTTGGGAGAGGTTTCCGACGTTGAGTCCGAAACCTGTACCTTTAGTTCATGGTGAGCCAAGAATAGCTCGTTGGCAAAATGTAAGGAAACTAAGAAGTGAGAATTTGAGGTTGGAAATTGAGACTGCTGCTGATACCTTTGTTTGGAGGCCTTATGTTGTGTGTTTGAAAAACTGGGATTTTCCTAAGTTTTATTGTGGTGATGAGGGTATGTGGATGCATGGTTGTAGACGCGGAGTTTGATGAGGAATTGCTATCATTTGTGAGGTGTTTGAGGCCTTGTGAGTTGATTGGTTTGGATTGTGTGATGCAATACTCGCCACATAGAGTTGGATTGCAATTTGGAATGGATCAAGATATCCCGGATTTTGTTCTTAGGACGGATGCTGATTATGAACTTGCTTGGAGTAGCTATGCAAAACCAATTGAAGGGTTGAGAGTGTACTTGCCTCCTCGATTGTTTGAGGGTGATGTCACGGTGTAGTCCTCTAGATGGTGGATGCCTAAGTTGGGTGTTGATGATGATGATGATGAATTGCTCTTAACCTATTCAAGGCGGAACATATGCTGGCGGAAAAGGAAGAGTTTGTGTCTGTTATCAGGCGAACGTGTAGGGATGACCTCTTTTGAGGGCACCACAACAGAACAGCCACTAAATATGTTCGAACAAATTGCATCAAGTATTCCATTGAACGAGAAAGACGATCTTGCTCTTGACAAAGGAAAGGGGGAAATGGTTGACAATATTCCAATGAATTCACTAGGGGAAATTGGTGCATCTGAGCATTGGTTGATGGACCCACTTATTGTCAGCTGAGCATTATTTTATGTAGTATAAGATTGAAAATAGTTTATATATAAAAACCCTATTATTTTATTAGGTTGTTTTTTTTATTATTATAACAGCCTATGACCTACTTTGAGCACGAGTTAGAAATTATTGGCAGCAAACAGTAGCAAAATTATATACTACCTCCGTTAATATTTAGTTGCAACACCTGGTGTTGCATGTAGGTCTAGGCAATTTTTTTTAATGATGTTTAGGAAATTGTAAGGGTATTTGATTAAATAGAGAGGAGAGAGAAAAAAATGATTAAACAAAAGTAAAATATGGGTGATCCACCCAAAATTTGGAGGCAAATTTTTAGGGGGGAAAAGTTCCCCCTCAAAACATCAATTGTTTTGGTTTTTTTTAATTTCCCTCTACATTTAGAGGAAATTCAAATGAAAACATTTCAAGTACTACCCATCTACCACCCCATAAATACAAATCACATACAACTTAAACAAATGTTTACTAAAAAGGGACTGCTTGCCCAAAAAAAAACCAAAGAAAAGGAGGAGAAGAAGCCAATAATTACAGCCAACTAACATGGCAAAATCACAAAAAAAAACATCAAAGCTCCTAAGGCAGCGTTCTTCCTAAACTCCTCCACCAACAGTCCCCAACCCATCTTCATTGAACCGACGTTAGCCTTTATATACATCCCCAAAAAGTAGCAATCCTGCCACATCCACCCTTCTCCAACCTGCAAAAAGGGACTCAGGGAAGGCAGAAACACAATTAGTTCAAGCCAAAACAACAATGGCAGACAACCAAGTTGATGATGGTTGGTTCTCCATAGAACAACTTCTGCTTGAGCAAGAACAAGTTGAACAAAGAGAAAGGGCAGAAACAGATGATATTGTAAGTCACTGCAAACCAAAATTTTCCCTTGACAAAAGGAGGAAAATAGTTGACAATATACTTGCAATGGAAAATGAACAAAGCCTCCCATATGGAAGTCAGGCACAACTAGCAAGGGAAGTGGGGGTTCACAAATCAACAATATGTAGATTGTACTCATATGTAAAGGAACAGAGGCAGAGAGGGCAGTTAATTGATGTCAAATCCCACAAAACAGGTAAAGTGGGTAGAAAACCAAAGGAAATCGGTAATCATATTTTACAATCAATGCCATTACAATTCAGGACAACTTTAAGATCTTTTGCAAAACATTTGAATGTTTCTCATGTGTATGTGCACAACCTTAAGAAAAGGGGCAGACTAAGAAGTCACACAAGCAACAATCATCCTAGATTAACTCCTGACCACAAAATTGCAAGAATGAAGTGGGTTTTATCACACATCATTCCTGGAACTCCAACCCAAAAAGCAACATTTCATGATATGCATTTAACCCTACACACAGATGAGAAGTGGTTCTACTTGAACCCAGAAACAAGAAGATTTTATTTGTTGCCAAAGGAGGATTACCCCTACAGATGTGAAGTGACAAAAAGGTACAAAATCAAGGCAATGTTTATGGCTGACATTGGGAGACCCTTGTTTGATTAATCAGGAAGAATGCTTCACAGTGGGAAATATGGAATATGGCCTTTCATTTATCACAAACAAGCAATAAACAATAGCAAGAACAGGGCAGCAGGAAGTTGGGAAGTTAAGGCTCATTAAAATGTGACAAGAGAGGTAGTGAGAGAGATGTTGCTTAAAAACATTATCCCATGTGTTAAACAAAATTGGCCCCATGAAATTCTAGGAAAAGAAGTTTACATTCAATGGGATAATGCTAGGCCTCATCAAATTCCATTTGACAATGAATGGATGCAAGCAACAAAGACAGATGGATGGAATATTAATATGGTTTTCCAACCAGCCCAATCACCAGACCTCAATGTCCTAGACCTAGGGTTATTCAACTCAATTCAATCAATTCAGTACCAACACTTTCCAAGAACAATTGAGGAACTCATTGATCATGTCAATCATGCATATGACACACTTTGATCCTATTGCAAACAAATACACTTGGCTTACATTGCAATCATGTATGCTTGACATTTTGTCAGTAAAAGGAGAGAACAACTACAAGATAGATCATATGGGTAAGAGGGGATTGGATGAGTTGGGACTTCTCCCAGATAACTTAGAATTTGATCAAAAAATTGTGGAAGAAGTTGTGCAGTACTTGAATGACAGATTCAGGCAACCAACAATGGAAAGACAGGCACAAGTTGATAACAATGTACAAGTTGATGCTGACTAAACAACAAAGGGACTCATGAAGGCACATCATGACTGTCACATATAACCTAAACACCTTCAATGGAGTAATGAAGCAATCAGGTTATATGTATTTTGAATGACTAATTTTGTGTAGGTTTGTAAATATGTATGTGTGTAATGCACTTTTGAATAGGCAGTCATGATACCAAGCAATGTGTGTATGACCTTGAAATGAAAATGAAAAACATGGAAACATAATATTTTGCAGAACAACCTTGTTTCATTCTGTATTTGTCAATCCATCAGAGAGTTAATATTTCATCAATACCACTAATCATAAGAGTGATCAACCTCAACTGAACTGTTATATACAGAACAGGAGCATCACAACTCTTGATTGGGTTTTAAATGAGTCCCTTCATCATTTGGAATTTAGACAAATATCAAACCAAGTCACAGAAGTTGGGACTCATAATGTACCATCATATGGGACTCATGTAACTGCTTTGCATGAAGCTTTTAGTTGGGACTGAATTGTGTTGCACATATGAGGGGTGATCATCTATCATTCATCAATGAACAACCAAGGGACCAATCAACATACTCAAACCAAGTGACCCATGAAAAAACATGCATACAAATACAACACAAACAACTTAATGACCACTAAACAAGTATCAAAAGATGAAACAGAAACACAAACAGTTAACATGAACAATATAATGAACAATAACAACATTATAATCAACAACAGCAACAACAGTTTAATCAACAACAATAACAGTTTAATTAAGAACAGTATAATCAAAATCAACAACAACAATTTAATCAACAACCACAGCATTTTAATCAACAATAGCAGCAGTTTAATGAACAAAACAAAAGTTTAATCAACAAGATTATAATCATGAACAACAAACACAAACATCAACAACAACAGTATAATCAACAACAAACAAACAAACAACAATATAATCATCAACAACAGTATAATCATCAACAACACCCCATAAAAGGAGACTATATTATACGGATCTAAGAGGTTAACACCAACAACAGTTCAAACCCAAAACAAACAAACAATCACAAAAATAATTAACAGTATAAGGACTTTTACCGGCCACCCATCAGATCTCAGGGGAACCACCACCAACAACTGCCTTTCCTCTGCCTTTGGCGTCATCGTCAGAGGAGGAAGAATGGGTGGCTGGGAGAGCCAGCACAGAGGACTCATCAAAGGGATGGTTGGGGTCTTCAGAAGCTAGTGGTTGCTCATCATAGGGCTCAACAGCAACAACCATTTCAGTACAGGGTTCAGCAGTTGGGGGGGGGGGGGG
>PYUH01000093.1:1357144-1401561 GCA_016808085.1 Suaeda aralocaspica
GGGGGGGACTCATCCTCAAGATCAACAAGCTTAACACCACGCTTTCCCTTCCTCCTTGAAGACCTCCTTACACGAAGGAGGTTTCCAGTAGGGTTTAAAACCCTACAAACCCCTTTACCCTTGCGATCTGAAGAAGAAGGAGGTATTCCTTTCAGATCTACATCATGAGCACCAATAGCTTCACCCAAAGCTTTAAGAAGATTACGATTAAGGTGTTTTGCGGCTTCGCCGGAGTAGTAGGCTGACCTAGGGAACTTAGCTCCCTTCTCAATACCCTTGATCATCAAGAACAAATACTGGATTTCCTTCTCATTTTCTGTTTCAAACAATGCTTTATGTAAAGGACTCAGAACTGACATTGTTTTTGTTTTGTAGGTGGCGAGGGTTGAAGAAGAGAGAGCGTTTTCCTTTTTTTTAGGGTTTGTAAAACGAAAGATGAAAGAGAGAGAAATGATTGAGAAGATGAAAGAGAGAACGCAGAGAAATAGGCGAGAATTAAAGAGGGACTGATACATGAATTGAATGAAGATGAAACACGTCATCTTTCAGTCAGTTCTCCAGAATCAATACATTCAATGTATTGGTGGAGGTAGTTGGGAGATGTGATAAATAT
Organism: Suaeda aralocaspica; assembly: GCA_016808085.1. Classification (NCBI taxonomy): domain Eukaryota; kingdom Viridiplantae; phylum Streptophyta; class Magnoliopsida; order Caryophyllales; family Amaranthaceae; genus Suaeda; species Suaeda aralocaspica. The sequence goes on from PYUH01000093.1 coordinate 1,357,758, forward strand.
TTAGAGGGAGTAATTAGATGTTAATGCAATTGTGAAACCCAAAATCAGCAACTAATTAATCTGCTTAAGTTTTTGTTAAAAAATAAAGCATGGGTATATTGGTAAATTCACCCCAAATATTTTACCTAAAAAAGAAAAAAAGTAAGTGTTGCAATTATTTGATAACATCCCAAAACAGTAAGTGTTGCAACTAAAAATTAATGGAGGTAGTATTTAAGTTTTACCAACTTATTGCATGTGTATAATTTAGGAGGATTATTCATTTTTATTAAAAATTAAGAAAGATTCTAATAATAATAATAATATTAAATACTTGGTGCATGCCAATAGTATTTTTTTAAATAAACAATTTTCTTATAACTCATAATATTATTGATATAAATTAATTATTAAGTCCACCATAAGACTTTTTTACGATAATACCTCAACTATTTGTAGATTTTTTTAATTATTGTGCTTATTTATATTAATTATTTTAATGATCTTTTCAAAAAGATCATCTTATATAAGGTTTTATACTAATTTTGGATTTCAACAAAAATAATATTCTTCTTAACAAATAGGTTATCTTACAAAGATTTTTGGTTGAGTTATGAGAATAAATCTGTTGAAGTTAGGGGTGTTTAAAATCCGGTCCGGACAAGAAAATTGGATCGGTTCACACTAGACCAGTCCGGTTTGAATTGGTCCGATCACCAGGTCAAGAAAATTTGATTTTCAGTTTTCGGTCCGATCTAGTGCAAAACCCTTTAAAAACAAGTCTTGGGCCGGTCCAGTTTTTTACATACAAAATTATGTATAAACATATAAATCTACTAAAGTTATATCTTCATAAGTTACGAAAGATACCTTTTTAACGAACTACTTATCTTAAACTTAGAAAAGTTCATGGAATAAGTGGTTTTGTTTCACTTCTTTTTCAACTTTTGTTTAAAAGTATATAATAAAGTACGTTAATGAATGAAAAATTACTAAATCGGTCCAACGTGGTCTGGTCTGAGTTTTGGACCAATATTATCAGTCTAATTCGGTCCGGGTCATAGCACAAGTGGTCTGGTCTCTGATTCTTAAATTTTTGGCATTTCAATTCAGTTCAGTTCAATCCATTTCATTGTCTCAGTTCAGTTTAGCTCATCTCCATTATAATTACTACTTCAGTTCAGTTCAGCTCACTTCAGTTCAGTTCAATTCAGTTCATTTTAGCTCATTTCACTTCAGTTCAGTTCAGCTCATTTTAGTTCAGTTCAGTTCAACTTTGTTTCATTCCAAAACAATAGGGCCTAAACCGGTTATCTGTTTGGTCTAGCCCGATTTTGGACTAGTGACCACCCCTAATTGAAGCGGTATCTGTTTTTGTATAATATTAGTATAATTTTCGTGAAATGCATCACTTACCAATTTAAAAAATAATTGTTAATATTGAACGCAAAGTAGATATTTTATATCTTGATCATTGTTCATACATAAATTGTAGATTATTTTTATTGTTAAAATAGCTATAAATTATATAATTAATCATATTATGATTATAATTAAAGTTTAAAAAGTATATATTGAAATATATATAATACTATAACATATATAATTGTTAATATTTAGGCCCGGTTCTTTTGGACTTAAGTTTATGGCATTTCAGTTCAGTTCAGTTCAATTCACTTCAGTTCAGCTCAGTTGTACCCATTCAATTAACTCTATTATACTCCGTAATATATTTCGGATTTACAATTCATGATAATTGCTTGAATTTTTTTCACTTTATCACAAAAGTAATTCTTTTAATCATACTAACAACCCTCACTTTATCACAAATGTTCGAGTTACTCTCATGTGATCAAAAGGGGTTACTTATACGACCAAAATAGGTTACCCGTATAATCACAAGGACTTACTAAATAAAGGGGTTACTCGTATGAACAAACAACGTTATAAAATCAAATAAATAAAGGTTAATAAATAAAGTGTTACTCATACAAACAAAAGGTGTACGTAACTAGATGAACAAATAAATAAGGGTTACTAAATAAGGGGTTACTTGAATAACAAATAAGGGTTACTAAATAAGGGGCTGCTCGAATAAACAAATAAGGGGTTACTAGAATAAACAAGTAAGGGTTACTAAATAAGGGGTTACTCGTTTATGGTAAAAAGGGGTTACGTTACTAGAACACACAATAAGGGATACTAGAACAAAAAAAATAAGAATTACTTGTATGAACAAAATGGGTTCTTAGAATAAACAAATAAGGGTTACTTGTATGAACAAAAGGGTTACTAGAATAAATCAATAAGGGTTATTCTTATGATCAAAAGGAGTTATTAGAACAAACAAATAGCTAGGGGTTACTCGTATGATAAAAATGGGTTACTAGAACACACAAATAAGGGGTTACATGAATAAACAAATAACGGTTAATCTTATGAACAAAATGGGTTACGAGAATAAATAAATAAGGATTACTCGTATGATCAAAAGGGGTAACTAAAATAAACAAATAAAGGGTTACTTGTATGAACAAAAGGGCTTATTAAGTTAATATGATTATAAGGGGTTAATAACTGAAACAAACAAATAAGGGTTACTGGTGTGGTCAAAAGGGGTTACTTGAACTCACAAATAAGAGTTACTAAATAAGTATACTCATGATAAAAAAAATGTTATGAAGTATAATAACTAACCCTTGTATTTATAATAAGTAACCTTCATTATTTAATTGTGTAACCATCACATAATTTTAATAAGTAGCTATCATTATTCAAATGAGTAATCCATGTACTTATAATAATTAGTCCTTATTATTCAAATGTTACATTTTATAACAAGTAACTTTCAGTATTTAAATAAATAACCCTTTTATTTATAATAAGTAGTTCTCATTAATCATATACTCTAAAATCTAATCACTTTATTACCAATAAGAGATCCTGCTTATTTGAAGAAAAAAAAAAAGTAACCTCCAAATTAAAAGTGTTATTATTTAATGAATACAATCTAAAAGTTAGGAGAAAAAAATGGAAAATAAAACAATAGTATAAAATTGTTGCAAAAGGGACAAAACCCACAACTTCACACGCACAGGTCAATCAACCACACAATAACTTCACATGTGGCATGCCGCATATGAGTGCATTTCACTTTGGTACATTATCTTGTAAGACACTCGATACTTGTCTATATATATACATGCATCGCCAGGGCTCAAGTAAGGGTCACATTTTTCTACATGGTATCAAGAGTTCTAGGGTTTTAAAATATTTTTCTTTCTCTCTTTTCCTAGGGTTTTCAAGTACTTCCACTATCCTACCAGCCAATGGCTTCCTCATCTAGGTTGCACAGAGTTGGATACGAAGAGAAAAACGAGGACGGGGACAGAATCGAAAGACGGGGACAGAGCATGTTGTTTCCTGTTTACTTGCCGCAAGCTATGTATTAGGCTGCCCATGGCCCCTTTCCTCTGTCTTGCTCCACGGTCTCCTCGACCACCGGGCTTTGGACAAAAACAATTTGATAAAAGGCCCAAAACAATTTGATACACTAAAAATGATGATATTTAGAAATATTTATTCTTATTTCTCATCCATTAATTTGCGCATAAAAATTTGGAGTTCGGAATTCAAGTTGAATTTGGGATTATGCTGGTTTTTATTGTGCAACTCAAAGTGCTCATAGACGACCTTTTTGAACAAGTATGAGAAATTTTATTCATTTTAAATTAAAATTAATTGAATTGTATTTGAAGTTTTTTATTAATCAAATTGTTTTAAGTGTATCACTAGGTAAAAATCAATTTTTTATTTAGCGAATTATCTAGACCTCTATTTGTAGGTTTGCCCTAGGCCTCTAAAAGGATAGGAACGTGCCTGTTCACGAAGTCTTTTTTCCTACTATAGTAAAAATTTATTTATATATAGTACTTTATTCATTCCTATTTGTTGGTTACACTTTCCTTTTATAGTATTTCTTTTTGTTGGTTACATTTGCAATATTTCATTTTCTATTTATGTTTTTACACAAATATACCTTTACAAAGGGTAAAAGAAAAAAAATTAACATCATTACACTACACTAACAATATTTTTCTACTAACTAAATTCCTTAATTTACATCCGTGATACCAAATGTAACCAACAAATAGGAATTGATGGACCGCTTTTTTAAAATTTTCACATTTTGTATTTGCTTATTTGGTAAAGCAAATTAATAAAAGCAATGGTATAAATGCACTTCACAATATTTAGCATAGAATAGTATCCCAAAATAGCTACCTCATGAAAAAAAAAACTGTAAGAACAACAAGGAAAAAAAAAAGAAAAAACAGAGATACAAAGAGAAAACACTAAGAAATTAACAATTGTTGTGTGATTCAACTACAATGGAAGAAGATGAAGGAAGTAGTATGATTGAAGAAAGAGAAGAGTATATGGTTCCACCAAATAATGACAGTCAACCAACCTTAAAATCAGCTCATTTCCTTAAACCCATTTTAAATCCAAGCAACAAATCATTTCCTGAATTTCTGCCTCCCAAGCAGCCCTTAATCACCAACTTACAGCTTATTAACAAAAGCGTAGTTTTAAAGCCATTATTAAACCTCTAAATTCATGGAAATTATGGGTTGATGATTTACAGCGAACCCATGAGAAAACATGGAAAAAAGTTGGTATATATGATGCACTCAAAGCATTCACTTACCAAATTATAAGAGATAACAAGCTGATCATAGATTTAGCTGAGAGGTGGTGTTGTGAGACTAATACTTTTATATTTCCATGGGGTGAATGTACTGTTACATTAGAAGATGTGATGATTTTAGGTGGTTTGATTTTTCTGTTTTGGGTTACTCTGCTAGAAGTCAGTTCAGAGTTACCGAAGGCGGAGATGTACAGAAGTTGTTGTTTGAAGCAAAGAGGCATCAGAAGAAGTGCATAAGATCTTCTGCTTGTCATGATAAATGGATGAGCTACTTTTGTGGCCGAGGTGGCGAACTAGAGCATGTTGCATTCATAGTGTTATGGCTATCGAGGTATGTGTTTACAAGAAGTTCATACTCTTTGGTTAACTCGGATGTTTTTCCGATTGCCATTAGTCTTACTAGAGGTGTTAGGATTGCATTAGCTCCTGCTATATGTTAGCTTCGATATATCGAGATTTAAGATTGTTGAAACAAGAGATTGTTCATTGCGTGATTGGGGGTGAAGATGATGGTTCTAAGCTACTAGTTGGGGCTCCATTACAGTTAGTTCAGGTATGGGCTTGGGAGAGGTTTCCGTCATTAAGTCCTAAACCGCGTAGTGTTGCCTATGGTGAGCCTAGAGTGGCTCGTTGGCACGAGGTTAAGGAGTCAAAAACTAGGAATGTGAGGGTCGGATTTGAGTCTGGTAGGTGGTGGAGATTTTTTATGGAGGCCTTATGCTTTGCAGTTACAAAATTGGGAAACTTCTCGATTTTATTATGATCAAGAGAAATGGGTTTTGGTGGATTCTGAGGATGAAAAGACTTTGTCAATTGCAAGGTGCTTGATGTCGTGTGAGTTGGGAGGCATTTGTTGTGCAGAGCACTACCTTCCGCAAAGAGTGACATTACAATTTGCTTTGAATCAAGATATTCTATTGTCGACCTCTAGAACGAGTGATGCTTCGGGACTTGCCTGGAATAGCTATGAGAAACCACTTGATGGATTGAAACTCTACTTACCACCTCGTCTATGTGAAGGGGATGCCAAGGGACAAGGGTAATGGTCTTGATTGTCTTGGCAATAACATTGCAATGCCAAGTGAAAACTCATCATATTTTGAGGCCAATAAACTCGATGCAGCTACTGCGATGAATCCGCTGTTGGAGGCATGCAGACATATGCAATGAAATAATTGAGAACTCTAGCGAAAGGAAAAGATGCGAGGAAAACAAGTCTCAAGAGGGAACGAACTCAGTCTGTAGGAAGTGGTGATGGCAGTTGAATTGAAGTTGTTGCTTTGGTTGACCTGCCACCAGGGTTTGAGGAAATGGGAGGCAGCTGCCACGGCAATGATAAGGAAGAAGATGTTGAGATTGAAGTGAATGATCAATGTACGAACATGAATACGCGCACTAGTACTCTGGATGAACAAGGTGATCAAGAAAGAGAACATGTCGAACCAAAGCAAGTTCAAAGTTCAGTTGGTGATCTAGTGGATATCAGTGATGAAGAGAAAGATAATGATGTTGTTAGTACAAGCTGATGCGATAGAAGCTAGGATTAGTAGATTTGTAACACTTAATTACACTTGAACAGTCGAAATCAGTCTTATGCTCCACATTTATAATCATGTACTGTATGAAATTGTGCTCTAGCTATATATGTATATATATATTGAATTTGTTGCCGTCAATTACACTTGTGCAGTCAAAACCATGCTTATGATCCAGTTTAAACAATTTGAAGCTGAAGTAGTGACTAGTAATTAAGCTGTTCTAATTAACAAGCAAGTATTAATAAAAAAAAACTTATATAAGATAGTCTTGTTTAATAAGACTACCAATTAAATAGTTAGTCAAAAAATATGTTAATTAAAATAATAAACACAATAGTAAAAGAAAATCTAAGAATAGTTAAGGTCTTAGTCTTACCGAACCTTACGGGAGACTTGTTATTTGGTGTACTTTAACTACGTAGTATAAAAAACTAAGTAAAGTTGCAATAATACAGGAACCAATTATCTGTTGTACTCTTAAAGCGTATGCGGATGTGTGGTACTATAACTATTTTTACAGAAAACTCTTGATACATAGACCAAACATTGAATACTCTCGTAAGAGTAAAAGAAAGAAAAATAGAAAATTATGGTAGAAGAAAATGAGAAAATGTGATGAATTGATGATTAGAGCTTTTTTTAAGGGGGAAAAAAAAGCATGAACACACAATCTTTGTATGATCAATACTCACATAGCTTATACGAATCATAATTTATCTTAGTGTATTGTAAGAAGTATCAAAACATCAACTTTGTGTAAAATTTTCCAAATACAATCAAACTTATAATTGGTCATTTTATGGGAGATTCCATTAAAAAGAATGTACTTTTCCATTTATCTTTAGTTGCAATAGTTTCACATTATCACTAATTATCCTTCGTCATTTGGCCGTCTTTAAGTATTTATGCCTATTCCACCCTAGGCTCCCTCTTCGTTTTGCTTGATATAGGAGAGTACCTAAAGAAAACTTCATATTCTACCAGCTCCTACTTTGATCAATTCGTAATCATCCACAATTTGAGAAAACTCTATAAAACATCACAGATGTTTAACTACCTTGAATCACCTTCATACCCGGTATTGCATACCCTATAATTCTGTACGTTACTTGTTAAATACCTTCGCTCCCGGCAAAAAATGTTTCGAATAGCAGTATATCATTGTGACTTCAGTGGAGTAGACTAAATTCTGGTTTGTTATGGTGATGCATCACAGAATCAAAACTTATGATTCATTACTAAAGATTAAAGACCAAAGGATGTAATCATATTACAAAGCATACAATTATATTACTCACAATGCTACGTACATTTCTTCATAATGCCAGCCTAAGCACTACACCATAAAAGCTAGTGTTCTAGTATTTTCATTGATAAATATAATTTACACCTACTAGTTTAATTGTAAATGTATCATACAAAATATAATGATTAGTGAGAATTTAAGTCATGAGGTTAAGTTGATATCTTTAAACAAAAATTAGTAATCCAATAATATCCTACCATAAACTTTGATCCAGCCAAAATCTAACTAGATTTTCCATAAATTGTTTTCTCAAGTCTACTAATCCTAGATTCGATCAAAAGGCTTCGTTCTTGAAAATGTCTTGCAGAGTCATTCAGTTCTTTGATATTATCAATCGGTAAGTTGCATGCGTGCTTCACTTCTACTTCTTCTGTTGCATCTTTGCCTAGTTGATTGCGATCTTCTGCTAGCACAGAACACAATTTCGTAGTCTTGAGGCCAGGCTCATGCACATCCACAGGTTTAAGAAGCGCCATTGAAGACAGTTCACTGATATCTTGTGCATTTGTAAAGTGTGAAAGCTCAATAAGAATGTCCTCTTCTTCATTCAACGCTGTATTCGATGCAGTTTCATCGGCCACTTCCCCCTTTTCGGCTACAATATCCTCTATTTTCTCATTCACTGCAGTATTAGAAGTAGCATAGTCAACCATATTTCTGTTTACTTTGTCACCAACAATACCCTCGGCTTTCTGCTGATTTAATGATGCAGCACCTGATGCAATTTTATTGACCACATTTGTTGGCTTATCGGACATTATGCCCTTAAAAGATGAGCAACTTAAGGCTTTTGGTGTGCACCTTCCTCCCACACCAACCTTTAACAATCGAGAGAAGCTCTTCCTTTTTCTTGAACTTCTCTTGCGCCTTGAATAATTAATGAATACATTATCAACATCAACACTTAACAACCTCATCCTCCACCATTTAGAGTATTGCATTGTGAAATCGCCCTCAAACAATCGAGGAGGCAAGTACACTTTCACCCCTTCCATTGATTTTACATAGCTACTCCAAGCAAGTTCATAATCATCATTTAATCTAGGAACAAAATCCGGTATATCTTGATCCATTCCGAATTGCATTCCAACTCTATGCGGCAAGTATTGCATCACACAATCCAGACCAACCAACTCACAAGGTCTCAAACACATCACAAATGACAACACCTCCTCATCTAGCTCAGAAATCACCACCACCCACATACCCTCATCACAATAAAACTTAGGAATATCCCAGTTTTTCAAACTCATAGCATAAGGCCTCCATATAAAGCTATCACCACACTCAATATCCAAACCTATTATCAGACTCTTTACATTATGCCAACAAGCAATTCTTGGCTCACCATAAACCAAAGAAACCGGATTCGGACTCGAACCCGGAAACCTCTCCCAAGCCCATAGCTGCACAAAATGCACTGGTCCCCATATCAAAACCTCTAAACCATCAACAACCCTTTCCACAGCATGATGTACAATCTTTTGTTTCAATGTAGTTAAACCTCTATAAATTGAAGCTAAAACAGCAGGTGCTAAAGCAATCTTAGTACCTAAAGCAAGACTAATTGCAATATCAAAAACATTATTATTCTTAAGATGAATACCAAAGTTAGACCGCAAAACAAACCTTGTTAACCATATAAAAATAAATGCAACATGCTCTAATTCACAACCTTTTCCCTTGAAATACTCTAACCATCCACTGTGGGAAGCATTACCATTATTAAGTCTTCTAATAATACGAACAGATTTTACTAAATCATCCTTAATTTCTGCAAATTTCTTACTGTCAGAATTACAAGGGTTAATAACAGATTTACCCATCACAGGAAAACGACCCAAAATCATCACATCTTCCAAAGTAACACTACATTCACCCCATGAAAACACAAAGGTGTTAGTTTCAGGACACCATTTTCAAGCCAAACAAAGGATTAACTCTTTATCACTTATAATCCTGTAAGTAGAACCTTTGATTGCATCAAAGATTCCAACTTTTTTCCAAATACTTTGATGGGTTTTTTGTAATTCTTCAACCCATGAATTCCATGAACTTTGTGGCTTTAAAAAACTTTTGATATTGTCTGTTTTTTCAAGGTGTTTGATTTTGGGGTTTGGAGAAAGGGAATTATGAAGTGGGGGTTTTGGAAAAGGTTGAATTTTGGGGTTTAATAAAGGTTTAAGGAAATGGGCATTTCTTAAAGTTGGAATTCCACCTGAATAGGGAGGAATCATGAGCTCCTCTATTTGTTCTGTAATGGTGTTTTCATCATCTTCTTCTAATGGTTTCAAATTCATTATACCCAATTGTTTGGTTGACTAATAGCTTTTGTTTTTACTATGCCCTTTGTCTTTCCTCCTTATTCTACTGATGTTTTGTAATTAGTGTTCAGGAAATCTTATGCGTGTGTAACACTCTTAACTTTCAAATAAAAATGTTTTTTTCCCCTTTTCTTTTCCACGGGTGACTTTGTGGGACGTCGTACGAGTACGCAGTAATTCCCATTGCATAGTTTAAGTTACTAACCTGTTGGGGTTAATTAAACTGTACTTGGTCTAAATTGAAACAATTTAAATTAAAAGTAACTTGTAATTGAAAAATGAGAATGGAAAATATTGTAAACTGTTATTGACCGTTAAAACAATGAGTTGAACTGGATTGAAGCCGAATTGAAAAGAGCTTATACTGAAATTGGGTTTATACAAAATTCGAAAAAACATCAAACCAAATTGAATTGAACTGAACATAAGCAACCCGAGACTGAATTGAATTGTTCCCAAACTTAGAACAAACTGTTTTGATCTACTTCCGAAATGACTTGAACTGAATTGGACTAAACCAAATGAAAGAAATTACCTGAGTTAACCTGAATTAAAATGACCCGAACCTAATTGTATCAACTCAAATCTGGATCGCCAACCCAAATTTACACCCTTAATTGTATAGATACTTGTATGTAGGGGTGTTCAAAAATAGCCGGCCTGATTACCCGACTACCCGCTTCAAATTTTCGGGTATTTTTGTTTAAAAATTTTGTTTTCCCGGGTCGGGTAATAGTAATGAAAATGGTATTTTCGGGTACCCGAAAACCTGCTAAGACTAAATTCTTAAGAGTTTAGAGAATTGGCTTATTGTACTAATCATGTTTGTTAGCTTTTAATTTTTTTGTTACCTTGTTGCTACTATCATGCCACTGCTTCTTTAATTACATCTTCCTGCCTCTTTTTATCTACTAGTTGTTTCTTTCCTTAGCTAACCACTAACTCTTTCACTCTCTTTTTCTCTGATGTACTAAAAATATACAATGCAAGTATATAATATACCTATATCCTACGTACTATAATTATATTGATATACTTTGGCCTAAAGTATATTCAAAGTAGTATTTTTTGTAATGTTAGTATGTGATTTGGTCTTATATTAATGATGGAGATTGATTGATGTCTTAATTAAGTATTGAAGTTTAATGCTAATATAATAATATTATCCTACGAATAGCATAACTCGGGTACCTGTATAATCGGGCACCCGAATATTCTAGGTAGGTAATGGATAGTTAAAATCACTACCCGCATGTTTGGGTACCCATCTTTTCGGGTACCTGCTAATGAACACCCTTGCTTGTATGTTCTCACATTTGCAACTTTTTTGTGTCTAGCCATGGTGATATTTGTTTGTTCTCACATATACAACCTTTTGTGTTTGGCCAACAACATGGTAACATAGTGTAATGTGGGTGTGACAGTGTGAGTGTGTGACCATTCTTATTTACACGGAATATTCTCATTTGTATATATAAGAGTCCTCATTATTTATGAAAGTAACCTTATTTTGTTCATAAATCATTAAATCTATATTATATACTTCATACTTCAATATTATGGAGGTCATTGATAATATTACTATTGGACACATGTCAAACTCTTGAATCCTTCAAAATTGTTTATGATATCATTATAATTGTAAAATATTATGGAGTACTTAAGTTCTAAGAAATTTTTGGCTACTTAAGTTAAGCCTAGGAAAATGAGCAAACGGTCAACATTGCAATTAATAATATGACATTTATTCACTCCTACCACATCATATTTAAATGTGGGAATAAGGTTGTGTTCTCTTTAAGGGTGAACTATCTTCAATCCATCTTAATTCAATCCAATCTATTCTAATCAATTCTAATCTAATATAATCCATTCTAATCCTTCAAAGTGTACACACCCTAAAAACTACTTCCTCAGTTCCATTTTGAACTTTAAGCTTTGACTTTTATGCGTAAACCAATATAAATTAATTGTGTTTATATTGATAATATTGAAGCTCTAATATTTATTAGGGGTGTGCAAAACTTGATACCGAAAATTTTCCGATTCGGAAAACAGAATTTTCGGATTTTGGGAATAGAAAATTCTTATTCCGTATCCGTTTCAGAAAAACCGGAATTCCGGATCCGGATTTTATAATTAAATCTCTTCTAGCCTCTAGGTACTTCTCTATTCAATTCTTCTAAAGAAATTGGACTAGAAAATCGGATATCCGGTTTTTTATTTTCCTTAAAAATACGGAATTCGAATTTTCTAAATCCCATTCCAGTTTTGATCCGGTATTCGATTTTAAAAACCGAATATCCAGCCCGATTTTTCGAATTTTAAAAAAATCGGACAACATATCCGGATTTTCGGAACGAAAATTCGGAAAACCTGATCGGAAATTCAGAAGCGGTATTTTTTGCACACCCTTAATGTTTATTGTTATTTAGAGTATTTTAATGGGAAATGTGTTGTTTTGAATGGGAAAAATAAAACTTAAAAGTTTTTTTAAAGTAGAAGTGTGTTGGTTTAATGCGGTGAGATTGTTTAAGGAAAATGTCAAAAACAAAAAGGTAATTGTGGTTAATTACAGAAAACAATAGTATTAATTGAGCGAAAGAATACAAACATACATAATGAAGGGAAACACCGAACATAGAAAGTGTAAGGGCCTGTTTACATTTGCTGAAAACAATTGAACTTAACTGATTGAAGCTGAACTGAAATTACGCTGAAGTAAACAAGCCCTAAAAATAAAGTGAAACAGAGAAAGTAGTTTTTTCTCCCTCCTTTATTCATATGAAATAAGTTATTTTTGAATTTCCAAATGAAGTTTTCTATAGTTAAAATTTCCGCTAAGTCGATGTTATACTCATTTTAATTCCATAAAAAAATTAAAATTATTATCAATCTAATTTTTTTCTTAATTACAAAAGTAATGTATTAATATTATATATCCTTGAGACTTTGAGAGTGAGAGGTAACTCAAATGGTTCAAGTTTCCCTCAATTCTAAGAAATCCTAAGATTGACTCTCACCCCTCCCTTGTGGCTTCCTAACACTAAATATATATTCAGTTCAATTAATGCAGAGCAATGGTTATCTAAATTTAGATAATTTTGGCATTTTCGACCTAAATTGACAACTATGATGTATTTGTTACGTCTTAAATTATTGTGTGTTAAGTTTTTAAATACTACTTCCATTTCATATTAGTTGCAACATTTGCTAAAAATTGATGTTTCATATTATTTGCAATAAATGTTTTCTTTCCTTTTTAAGCTGTCTTTTCTCTCTTTCTCTCTCCTCTTCACATGCATCTCTAACTTTTTTTATTCTCACAAGAAAATTTTGCCTAGGAATCCGTGCAACATTTTTTGTTGCAACTAATATAAAACGGAGGTAGTATTTTGACTAAAAAAAACTTCTATAATAAACATCAAAACCACATTATGTATTAGTACATCGTATCTTATTTCGTATTAAATTGTTTTAATGTATTTTTAATATATCAAGTCTTAATTTATTAATTCACATCTTATTAAATTCTCACTTAATTATTTTTTTGTGTGCTAGAGAGCCACAAGACTAGGTAACAAGTAGTGATATTCAATTCCAAAATTCCCTAAAAACGAGAAGAAAGTTCTAAGTAATCATGCTATATTTCACCATCATATACACCATCAACTCATCAATATTGATGTGTGTACAATCGGAGATTTGCACTTCCTCTATATCGTTCTAGTTTATTCTTTACGACTTTTATTTTATTTTTGGTGTTCTCCTTTAATTTTTACGATTGAGTTTTTTCCTTTAATAGACACTATTGTTTTCTGTAATTAAACATAATCACCATTATTTATTTATTTATTTATTTATTTATTTATTTATTTATGTATTAATTTTGACATTTTTCTTATATATAAAATCTCACCACTAGAAATCAAAATACTTTTAATTACCACCGAAAATCAAAATACTTTTAATTTTATTTCTCCTATTTAAACCAACACATTTTCCACTAAAATATTCCAAATAACCATAAAATTTACGACTGTAATATTATCAATATCAACCAATCTAATAAAATGAAGATAAAAGTCAAATTTCAATAAATAAATCGAGATAAACTGGGGAACTAATAAACTTCATGTGAAAATTGATCATAAATTCGTAACCTACTAATCAAGTGTCAAAAAATTCAAAGCCCTGCTAAAAACGACGGCAGAATCCTCTCTTCTTACAACAAACTCCTAATCCCAAATCAAAGAGCTATTCATTACTAACAAGAATTATCAAAGCAAAAATGGAAGAAAATGTAGGGAAATACTGTATGATTGAAGAGAGAGAAGAATTAATGGTTTCACCAAACAATGATAACAACAATAATCAAAAACCAATATTAAGATGTTGGAGATATCATTAGTGAGTACTTAGTTGTAAAATCTTGTCATTAGTATAAATAGTCTATGCTACATTAGTCTTAGGATTAGAGGTGGTCATGGGCCGGGTTCGGGCCGAGCTCACTGCATTAAACAAGGCCCGCTAATCGGGCTCGGGTCGGGCCTAGTTTCAGGCCTAATTTTGTTGTCCAAAGCCCGGGATTTTAGAGCGGGCTTGCCGGGCTTTTCGGGCCGGGCCTAAAAAAGTCAACTAAACTTCTTATATTTAACCCGCCAAAGCCCGCGGGAAAGTTGCGAAAATCGGGTCGGGTCGGGCCTAGCCCAAATTCAGGCCGAAAATATGTTGCCCAAAACCCGCAATTTTTCGGGCTGGGCTTGCGGGCCGGGATAGAGTTGATCACCTATGCTTAGGACTTAGCATATATTTTTGTATACATACACACAATCTACTGAAATAATAAAAGGTAGCTTTCTTCTTCTCTCTTTCTTTCTTCTAGCTTTCATCAATGGCTTCTTCATTTCACTCATAGAGGCATTATTTTGAGACCCATAGTTGGTCAATTGTTGAGCCCATGGTGATGTATTTTTTTTTTGTCTCCCTATAGAGGCGTATATTCAGCCCATAGAGGCTTGTCTTTTTCGCCCATTGAGGTCATTTCATTGCCCGTAGTTGGCATTTCTTTCATTGCCCATAGAGGCCATTTGTTTTGCGATCAATAGTGATCGTTTTCATGCCCATAGTTGGCTTATTTTTTGACCAATAGAGGTTTTAATGCCCTTTGAGGCTTTCTTTGTTGATCCATAGAGATCATTTTCGTTGAGTTTTGCCCATAGTGGCCCATATTTGGATTTTGTTCATTTGGTTATTTTTTTGGAGTTTATTGGAGTTTTGGATTTTAAGTCCAAATTTGTAATAGTTTGGAAAGTTTTGGAGTTGATTGTTGGATGATATTTGATATATTGGTAGTGTTTTTATGGTAGATTGTTGTTGTGGTCGTGGCCTGGTATGTTGTGCTAGGTTTTGGATATTGTGGAATAATGGATGTTGTGAATTGGAGTTGGTTAAGGTGCTCAATGGTTAATGGAATGAAGGACGATGGTTGTAGTATTGGTGTTGGTTGTGGGTGATATCATAGTGGCAAACTTCTGCTATTGCTTGCAGATTTATGGTAGGTATTGGTGCTGGATGTTTGTCATCACAGTGGTGCATAGGTGGAGATTACAAGCTGAGGTATTCTGTTGATTGGAGCTTAATGGTTGTGTAATGGACAAGTGTTCTAGTGATTTTGGTGGTATTTACACTAAACTACTAATTGTACTTGGTTTACTGTTGTAATAATGTCATATAATATGGTGGTTGGTGCTTGTTCTCTTTGGAGGTTCAAATGGGTTGTGTAGAGTATTGTGCTAGCAGATTGTTTGGTTGCTATATAAGTGTGTGGTTTGGTCTCTGTTATTGGATTGTTTGATCCTTGCACATTTTGGAGATACGTTGTGTGAAGGTACTGGTATTGACTACCAGTCAAGGTGTGTTACAGTGGACAGCATGAGTCTTCTGGTTTTACCTTTTGCGTGTTTCAAGATGTAGTTTACATGTGCATCGGTTATTTCATGGTGGACGATTCTTTGATTTCTGCTCATGTATAGCAACGTTTTAGCATATTCGATGGCATTTTCTACATCCATATGAGATAGTGAGCTACTTCCATTTGTTTCTTCTTCTCATTTGTGTACTTCAAACTGACCATTTTCAGTTTGTGAGGGGGGGGGGGGGGGGTTGGAGATACCATTAGTGAGTACTTAGTTGTTAAATCTTGTCATTAGTATAAATAGTTTATGCTACATTAGTCTTAGGACTTAGCATATTTTTTGTATACATACACACAATCTACTGAAATAATAAAAGGTAGCTTTCTTCTTCTCTCTTTCTTTCTTCTAGCTTTCATCAATGGCTTCTCTCTTTCATTTTCTTCCACCTTAAACACTAATTCTAACATAAGAAAAGCTCATTTTCTTAAACCCATTTTAAACCCCAACAAAATTCAATCTTTCCCTCAATTTGTTCATCCCAAACAACCCTTAAACCCCAATTTAGAGCTAATTAACAAAAGGGTTCAATTTAGAGGTGTATTAAGACCACTGAAACAATGGAAATCATGGGTTGATAATATACAGAAAACCCATGAAAAAACCTGGAAAAAATCTAGGATTTTTGATGCAATTAAAGCTTCAACTTATTATATTATTAAGGAAGATAAATTTATCATATAATTAGCTGAAAATGGTGTTGTGAGACTAATACTTTTGTGTTTCCTTGGGGTGAATGTACTGTTACATTGGAAGATGCGATGATTTTAGGTGGGTTTTCAATTTTGGGAAAAAATTAGTCATAATAATGGAGATTTAATGGTTAAAAGGTTGATTGAAATTAGAAGTGAAATTCAGGAAAATAAGAAGCCTTCTCATTGTACTCATAAGAAATGGTTGGACCATTTTAAGGGAAGTGGTGGTGAAATAGAGCATGTTGCACTTATTGTGTTATGGTTGTCAAGGTATGTGTTTATCACATACTCTTTGATTCCTTCTAGTGTGTTTCCGATTGCGGTTTGGCTTGTTAGAGGTACGAGGATTGCATTTGCTCCTGGGATATTAGCTTTGATATATAAAGGCTTGAGGTTGCTTAAGGAAAAGGTTGTTAACATGGTTGAAGGTAAAGACGATGGTTCAAACCTTTTGCTTTATGCACCCCTTGGATTAGTTCGGATATGGCCTTGGGAGAGGTTTCCGAGCTTAAGTCCTAGACCGTGTAGTCTAGTTTATAGTGAGCCTAGGGTGGCTCGTTGGGACAAGGTGAAGTGGTTGAAAAGTAGGGATTCGAGGGTCGGTTTTGTGGCTGCTGGGAGTGAGTTTTTGTGGAGGCCTTTATGCTTTGAGGTTGGAGAATTGGGATTTTCCTGAGTTTTATTGTGATCATGAGAAGTGGGTTTTGGTGGATTCTGAGGATGAACAGGTTGTGTCATTTGCAAAGTGTTTGATGACATGTGAATTGGTAGGGATTGGTTGTGTAGAGAAATACTTTCCACAAAGAGTGGCACGCCAATCCGCATTTGATCAAGATATTCCTTTCATAGATGCTAGATTGGGTGATGGTTCTGAACCAGATGGTATGAAGTTGTATCTACCACCTCGGCTGTGTGAGGGAGATGTGTCATTGCGATATTTAAATTGGTGGAAGATACCATTGATTCATGGTGACAGCAACTGTGATAACCGAAGGAGAGACAAAAGGAAATTGAACAAAGTTTCGGAAACTTTTGGTGATGATCAGTATTTGAACGATAAGGGATATATAATATGCTCATCTTATGACAGGGCTACTGGTTTAGATTTTGTTGGTAATAACAGCGAAATGCCAAATGAAAGCCGATGCTGCTGGTTTTGATACTGTAATGAATCAGCTGCCGGCGACAGAATATGCACGTGAATGTAAAAACAATGTTATGGAGGAAGATAAGGAAAGAAAGACAAGTTGTAGCTATGACAACATGTGTGAGGGAAGCAAGATTGTCATCTCATCTCGAAAGTACAAGCATGTTGCCAATAAATTTGTGAATCTCAGTTCAATTAACTCAAATATAGGGCTTGAGACTGATACAAATTACATTGAGAGCAATGTTGTGGAGGAAAATGAGGATGAACAAAGTGAAGAAAGGGAAGATGACAAATTAAAGCAAGTTCAAAGTTCAGCTAGTGATCCTGTGATTATCAGTGATGATGAATATACTTATGCTGATAAAGCCATTAAAGCGCAAAGTTGTTCCTTCGGAACTAGGATTAGTAGGCTTGAGAGGATATTTTCTTTTCTTCTAGCAACTAAGGTGAAGTCGAAAGTAGCATAGAAAGCATCATAAATGAGATTGCAAATGAGATCTAGTAGAGCATTACATAACGTAGGGAGCCTCGAGTAACTCCTAACCTCGTCCCCGGCTTTACATAATTAGAAGGTTTAGGCGTTTAGTTAATACAACAAAGTAATTATTAATTAACTAGTTAACTGCCTATATTAGCAAGGTTTAATAATGCAAATGACAAATTGACAACCAAGTGTATTTCCTAAAGTCATATGGACCAAAACCATACATTTTGTATGATAGCTAGTTGAGTTATATTTGGTGAATACTTTAGGGTTTATTTGGGTTCTTTTGTGTTATAAAAAGACCCTTCAATTGATCAATCAGATCATACCATTAAGCCAACATTATTTAGGACTCTTTTATATTCTTTTGTTCTTTTCTCCATTATAGTGAAGAAGCTCTAATAATTCACCTGTGGATGTAGGTCTAATTTGATCGAACCACGTAATCCTTATGTTCTTTGTTTCTCTTCTTTTGTTTTTCTCATTCTTATTATTTCATTAATATGTTCCGCATTAATCAAACACAATTACACCTACTTTCCTGACATGAATAGTGCTAGAAGTCAATATGTAGTAAGTAATAAGAACTAGAGAGGGTACTTTTATTAAGCAATCATGAGGTTAATAAACAAACAAATATGAAATCCCAAATTTCTTGCACGTGATCCTTACGTGTTTGAGTATTTATTAATGTTATAAATATAGATTAATAAGATTGATAAATTTAAAATTTTGAATATCTATTAAATCACTGTAATATGTATAAATAACAAATCATATGATATTGTCGTAAGTAAATTCAAAAATTTATTACCACACTACCCCTTAAAGCACATATAAAAAGGCGACCATACCCCTGAATTTCTAACCTATTACCCAAAATGCCATAGTAATATACGGAATCGTATATTAAAGTGGTTTATTGGTAAAACACACATCATGGAAATGCTTCAAAAGGCCGAAGTACTCCCCATTTCTCACAAATCCAAAAGCAAAAAAGTCAATGAATTGTGAAAGCGTGTCACTTACTCACTTGTGAATTTGGAAAGAGAGCAAAAACAATAACAAAAGCAAAAACAGAGAAAAAAACCCAGCAATTTCAGTTTTCTTAGCAAAAATGGAAGAAAATGAAGGAAGATGCAATATAATTGAAGAAAGAGAAGAGCTAATGGTTCCACGAAACAATAACAATACTAGTCAACCAATATTAAGAAAAGCCCATTTTCTTAAACCCATTTTAAACCCCCAAAAAGTTCAATCTTTCCCTAAATTTGTTCCTCCCAAACAACCCTTAAACCCCAAGTTACATTTTACTAGCAAAAATGTCAAATTTAGAGCCATGTTGAAGAAAAATTAGCTTAGTGTGAGAAAATAGAGAAGAATTCTGTGAGACTAAATTGAATGAAGAAAACTGACTTTCTTATTCTTACAAATGAGCTAGCAAATCCCTTTTATAGTTGGGAATGCTGACATCACAAGAAACTAACTATTACATCATCTTTGTAACTAACTTCTAACAAACTATGCTTACATCATCAATCTATAACAAACTTATAACAAACTACTGTATGAGAATACCAGTATAAAATACACTATACACCAACACCCCCCCCCCCCCAAACTAGGATCCATCAATCCTAGTTTGGACAGTAAGTAATGAAAGTGTGGAGAAGGAAGAGGCTTAGTAAACAAATCAGCTAATTATTCTTCTGTAGGCAAATAAACCAACTTAAGCAAACCATCCAATACCTTTTCTCTAGTAAAATGGATATCAATCTCAATATGTTTTGTACGCTCATGATGAACTGGATTCTTTGCAATATGGATGGCTGATTGATTATCACAATGGAGAGTTACAGGAGCTAAGTTAGATACTCCTAATTCTTGTAGCAAATTGGCCACCCAAGTGATTTCACTGGTTGCTGCTGCCATAGCTCTATATTCAGACTCAGAGGAGGATTTTGACACCACAGATTGCTTCTTACTCTTCCAAGCAATAGGTGAATTACCAAGTAAAAGCAAATAACCAGTAACTGACCTCCTAGTATTAGGACAAGACGCCCAACCTGCATCTGAGAAAGCTGATAAGGACAATGCAGAACCTCCATTCAAAAGGATACCTTGACCAATTGTGCCTGCCACATATCTAAGAACATGGTGAAGAGCATGCATATGTGATGTTCTAGGAGGATGAAGGAATTGACTGAGTGTTTGGACAGTATAAGAAAGATCTGGCCTTGTGTTGCTGAGGAAATTCAATTTACCAACTAAAGATCTGTACAGAACTGGATCTGTACATAAGTCTCCTTCACTGTCAAGCAATTTTAAGTGTAGAGGTAGAGGAGCAGGAGCAGGATGAGATAAGTCCATGTGACTATAATCTAGTAATTCCTGAGTAAATTTCTTTTGTGTCACAACCAATCCAGATTTTAGCCTTGTTACCTCCATGCCAAGAAAAAAACTTAATTCACCCAAATCTTTGTTGTTAAAAGCACTATGTAAATGATTCTTCAAATGTGTTATGATATCTAGATCATCACCAGTGACAATGATATCATCAACATAGACTGCTGCTAGAGTGATATGATTTGAGGTTTTAAGGATGAATAAGGAATGATCATATTTAGATTGTGTAAAACCTTGGGAAAGTAATTCAGTGGTGAGCTTGGAGTACCACTGTCTGCTAGCCTGTTTAAGGCCATAAAGTGACTTAGTAAGCTTGCAAACCTTGTTTTCAGGATTAGGTATACCTTTTGGCATGGACATATAAACTTCTTCCTTCAAATCTCCATGTAAAAAGGCATTATTCACATCTAACTGATGTAAATGCCAATTGTGATGAGCTGCTAATGTCAAAATACACCTTATTGTTGTCATTTTGACCACTGGAGAGAATGTTTCTTCAAAATCAATGCCATATTGTTGTGTAAAGCCTTGAGCAACTAATCTGGCTTTATACCTTTCTACTATTCCATCTTTCTTGAGCTTAACTTTATAGACCCATTTGCAACCAATAGGCTTCTTGTTAGGAGGTAAATCAACTACCTCCCAAGTATGATTCTTTTCCAAAGCTGTCAGCTTAGCACTCATTGCATCCACCCAAACTGAAACCTTAGAAGCTTGTGCATAGGTAGTTGGTTCAGTGATGGATTGTTGATGAATGAGTTGTGTATCAGGAGGTAAGGCAGTGTAAGAGACTAGATTACACCAATGTGTATCAACTGAATGACACTGATAATCTTGTAAATAGCTTGGTTGTTTATGAGGCCTTAAAGATCTTCTGAGAGGAACATGTGGTTGAAATGAAGGATCAACAACCAACTGTGATGGATTAGAAACTGTATGTGTTACAGAAGTAAAAGAAGGTGGTGATATAGGAGAAGTGGAAAAAGAAGAAGAATCTGAAGTAGTAGAAGAGAAGAGAGGATCAAGAGAAAAAGCTGACTCAGAGGAAATAGGGCAAGAAAGAAAAATATCAGGAATGTCATAGTTGTCAGCAGAAGTATAAGAAGTAAAAGAAGGCAAATAAATTGGATTAGTAACAGAAGACCGAGGGGAAGAAATATGGAAAGGAAAATGTGACTCATAAAAGACTACATCTCTGGAAACTATGATTGAACAAGAGTGAAGATTCAAAACATTATACCCTTTTTGACCTGCAGGATAGCCTAGAAACACACAAGGATCTGCCCTAGGTTGAAATTTGGTTCTGCCTACAGAAGAGGTAGAAGCATAACATAAACAACCAAAAGATTTTAAGAGATGCAGATTTGGTTTAGTTTTTTGTAACAACTCATAAGGAGTTTTGTTCTGTATAGGCTTTAATGGCATTCTATTTAACAGAAAAGTGGCACAAAGAACAACTTCTCCCCAATATTTAGGTGGCAATTTAGCTTGGAAAAACAAAGCTCTAGCTGTTTCTAAGAGATGCCTATGTTTTCTTTCAACCACACCATTCTGCTGTGGTGTGTTTGCACAACTTGTTTCATGAAAAATCCCTTTGACAACCAAATACTGTTTTAAAGGACCCTCAGTCAATTCTCTAGCATTATCTGTTCTAATCCATAAAACATGAGCTTTAAACTGAGTTTCCACATAGGCAACAAAATTCTTAATCACAGCAACTACATCTGATTTGTACTTGAGAAAATGAGTCCAAGTAGACCTAGTGTAGTCATCAACAATGGTTACAAATTGATTATATCCATTGTGAGTTAAAACCTTGTATGGACCCCAAAGATCAATATGTAACAACTGAAAAAGTTTAATAGTTTTGATTGTACTGTGAAGAAAAGACAATCTAGATTGTCTAGCTGCAGGACAAACATTACAAATCAAATGATGAGTAAAATCATCTACAAAATCAGCTGGAAACAAAAGTTTCAACTGTGAAACTGGTAAGTGGCCTAATCTGAGATGCCATAATCTAAGAGACTCTAGACTTGGCTTATTAATAGCAAGAGCTGAATGAGTAGAAGAAGCAAGATGAGCTGCATGATAAAGTCCTCCATCAATCTTACCAAGTAGAAGTGGAGGCTTTGTCATTGTGAGCTCCTGAAGAAAACAAGCATTGTGAGTGAAAGAGATTGTACAATGCAAGTCTGAACATAATTTATGAATGGAAATGAGATTGAAATGAAAATCAGGAACATGTAACACATTTGACAGTTTCAAACCATTATTTAAGACTATTGTTCCTTTGTGTTTTATCTGAATTGATTTACCAGTAGGAATAGTAATAGTGTTATGGTCATCACTCAAAGTAGAATATGTGGTAAACATAGCAAGAGAATTGCAGATATGATCAGTGGCTCCACTGTCTAGAATCCAAGAAGTGCTAGAACAATTAAGAACACAACAAATACCTGCAAAACTATTGTTTTGTGATGCTGAATCAGAATCTGGCTGTGTACCAAAAGACTGTGAAGCTGCAGATTGTTGCTTAGTCAGCAACTCTACCAAGTAATTATACTGGTCAATAGTAACAGCTCCTTGTAGTGGTATATCAAGATCACCAGTTATAGTTGTGACCCGAGGCTGTTCTGCAGGTGGTTGAGAATGAGTTGTAGCTGCAATTCTTTTATCCTTGAAACCAGTGAAACCAGGTGGAAATCCATGCACTCTGAAGCATCTAGAATAGGAATGGCCTGGTTTTTGACAATGTGTGCAAAAGTAAGCTGTATTTGCAGGTCTCTTATAGCCTCCTCTAAAAGCAAAATATCCTCTGCCTGTTCCACCTGTTATATCACTAGCATTTCCTCTGCCTGAACTGGTGAATGATGAATTTGGTCTAAATCCCTTAGGATGAATAAAATCTGGCTTAGGTAATACTTGATTGGCTGCTAATGCAATAGTATCTACATGAGTATTCTGCACAGTAATTGCTGCTATTTCCTTATGCCTTTCTTCTTGCAAAAACAGCCTATATGCTTGTGAAAGATTAGGCAAGGTTGCATGAGTAATATACTTCCTCTCACAGAAGTAAACTGCTCATGTAGCTTCATCATAAACTGCATAAGCCTTTGATCTTGTTGAAGTTTGTAAATCCTCTTTGTGAGATTACAAGTACACTGATTACATGTACAAGTTAGTAAAGGATTCACAAAAATAATTTCATCCCAAACTGCTTTCATCTTAGTGAAAAATTCAGAAACACTCATTGTTCCTTGAGTTAATTCAGCCAACTGTTGTTCTAAGGCAAATAAATGAGCTCCAGAGACATAACCATACCTGTCTTCCAAATCCTTCCAGATTTCAGCAGCAGTAGTGAAATACAGAACACTTTTTGCTATGCTAGTGTCTAAATTATTCAATATCCATGAGATCACAATATCATTGCAACGTTTCCAAATAGGATAAAGAGGATCAGGGGAAGAAGGTGCTGTGATTTCACCAGTGACAAAAGCAAGCTTATTCTTAGCAGAAAGTGCTATAAGCATTGAACGTTTCCAATCAGCAAAACCACTTCCATTGAATTTTTCAGTAGTAATCTGTTGAGTAGTATGATCTGAAG
This sequence comes from Suaeda aralocaspica, assembly GCA_016808085.1. Taxonomy (NCBI): domain Eukaryota; kingdom Viridiplantae; phylum Streptophyta; class Magnoliopsida; order Caryophyllales; family Amaranthaceae; genus Suaeda; species Suaeda aralocaspica. The sequence goes on from PYUH01000093.1 coordinate 1,381,933, forward strand.
GATGAATGTAATAAACACTAGAAGGATCTTGATTTGGAGGTAAACGAAGCTGTGATGAAGAAAAGCTTGGAATTTGATCTTCAACTGCCATTTTGATGAAGAAATTTTGAAGAATTTGAGCAGAAAAACTTCAGAAAATAAAATGTAAAAGATGAAAACAGAATAAAATCTTGAAATTTCAAGCAAAAATGAGCTTGATGATACGAAGAAGATGAAGATTAATGTTGTAGCTTTGATACCATGAAGAAAAATTAGCTTAGTGTGAGAAAATAGAGAAGAATTTTGTGAGAGTAAATTGAATGAAGAAAAGTGACTTTCTTATTCTTACAAATGAGCTAGCAAATCCCTTTTATAGTTGGGAATGCTGACATCACAAGAAACTAACTATTACATCATCTTTATAACTAACTTCTAACAAACTATGCTTACATCATCAATCTATAACAAACTTATAACAAACTTTAACAAACTACTGTATGAGAATACCAGTATAAAATACAATATACACCAACATCATGGGAATCATGGGTTTTTAATTTACAACAAACCCATGAAAAAACCNGTCTGAACATAATTTATGAATGGAAATGAGATTGAAATGAAAATCAGGAACATGTAACACATTTGACAGTTTCAAACCATTATTTAAGACTATTGTTCCTTTGTGTTTTATCTGAATTGATTTACCAGTAGGAATAGTAATAGTGTTATGGTCATCACTCAAAGTAGAATATGTGGTAAACATAGCAAGAGAATTGCAGATATGATCAGTGGCTCCACTGTCTAGAATCCAAGAAGTGCTAGAACAATTAAGAACACAACAAATACCTGCAAAACTATTGTTTTGTGATGCTGAATCAGAATCTGGCTGTGTACCAAAAGACTGTGAAGCTGCAGATTGTTGCTTAGTCAGCAACTCTACCAAGTAATTATACTGGTCAATAGTAACAGCTCCTTGTAGTGGTATATCAAGATCACCAGTTATAGTTGTGACCCGAGGCTGTTCTGCAGGTGGTTGAGAATGAGTTGTAGCTGCAATTCTTTTATCCTTGAAACCAGTGAAACCAGGTGGAAATCCATGCACTCTGAAGCATCTAGAATAGGAATGGCCTGGTTTTTGACAATGTGTGCAAAAGTAAGCTGTATTTGCAGGTCTCTTATAGCCTCCTCTAAAAGCAAAATATCCTCTGCCTGTTCCACCTGTTATATCACTAGCATTTCCTCTGCCTGAACTGGTGAATGATGAATTTGGTCTAAATCCCTTAGGATGAATAAAATCTGGCTTAGGTAATACTTGATTGGCTGCTAATGCAATAGTATCTACATGAGTATTCTGCACAGTAATTGCTGCTATTTCCTTATGCCTTTCTTCTTGCAAAAACAGCCTATATGCTTGTGAAAGATTAGGCAAGGTTGCATGAGTAATATACTTCCTCTCACAGAAGTAAACTGCTCATGTAGCTTCATCATAAACTGCATAAGCCTTTGATCTTGTTGAAGTTTGTAAATCCTCTTTGTGAGATTACAAGTACACTGATTACATGTACAAGTTAGTAAAGGATTCACAAAAATAATTTCATCCCAAACTGCTTTCATCTTAGTGAAAAATTCAGAAACACTCATTGTTCCTTGAGTTAATTCAGCCAACTGTTGTTCTAAGGCAAATAAATGAGCTCCAGAGACATAACCATACCTGTCTTCCAAATCCTTCCAGATTTCAGCAGCAGTAGTGAAATACAGAACACTTTTTGCTATGCTAGTGTCTAAATTATTCAATATCCATGAGATCACAATATCATTGCAACGTTTCCAAATAGGATAAAGAGGATCAGGGGAAGAAGGTGCTGTGATTTCACCAGTGACAAAAGCAAGCTTATTCTTAGCAGAAAGTGCTATAAGCATTGAACGTTTCCAATCAGCAAAACCACTTCCATTGAATTTTTCAGTAGTAATCTGTTGAGTAGTATGATCTGAAGGATGAATGTAATAAACACTAGAAGGATCTTGATTTGGAGGTAAACGAAGCTGTGATGAAGAAAAGCTTGGAATTTGATCTTCAACTGCCATTTTGATGAAGAAATTTTGAAGAATTTGAGCAGAAAAACTTCAGAAAATAAAATGTAAAAGATGAAAACAGAATAAAATCTTGAAATTTCAAGCAAAAATGAGCTTGATGATACGAAGAAGATGAAGATTAATGTTGTAGCTTTGATACCATGAAGAAAAATTAGCTTAGTGTGAGAAAATAGAGAAGAATTTTGTGAGAGTAAATTGAATGAAGAAAAGTGACTTTCTTATTCTTACAAATGAGCTAGCAAATCCCTTTTATAGTTGGGAATGCTGACATCACAAGAAACTAACTATTACATCATCTTTATAACTAACTTCTAACAAACTATGCTTACATCATCAATCTATAACAAACTTATAACAAACTTTAACAAACTACTGTATGAGAATACCAGTATAAAATACAATATACACCAACATCATGGGAATCATGGGTTTTTAATTTACAACAAACCCATGAAAAAACCTGGAAAAAGCTGGGATTTTTGAAGCAATTAAAGCTTCAACTTACAATATTTTGAAAGATGATAAAATTATCATTGATTTAGCTAATAAATGGTGTTGTGAGACTAATACTTTTGTGTTTTCATGGGGTGAGTGTACTGTTACATTGGAAGATGTGATAATTTTAGGTGGGTTTTCTGTTATTGGAAATTGTGCTAGAAATGAGTTTAAGATTACAGAAGAGGATGAAATGATGAATAAGTTGGTTGAAAGTAAGAGAGAAATTAAAAAAAGAAATAGACTTACTTATGTTACTCAAAATCAATGGATGAATTATTTTAAAGGAAGTGGTGGTGATTTAGAGCATGTTGCACTTATTGTGTTTTGGTTGTCAAGGTGTGTGTTTCCATCTAAGAACCTTAGTAAACATATGTGATTTTCTCTAGTGTTTTTTCGATTTCGATTCAAATTAGTAGAGGTACTAGGATTGCATTTGCTCCTGCTATATTGAGTATGATATATAGAGATATGAGGTTGTTGAAAGAAAAGGTTGTTGAGGGTAAAAATGATGGTTCAATGCTTATTGTTTCGGCGCCTTTTCAGGTTGTTCAGTTGTGGGCTTGGGAGAGGTTTTCTGGGTTAAGACCGAAGCCTTGTTCACTTGTTTATGGTGAGCCTAGGGTGGCTCGATGGCACGAGGTGAAGCAGTCGAAAAGTGAGGATTCGAGGGTACGGTAGGAATTGTGTCTGATGGGGAGGATTTCTTGTGGAGGCCTTATGCCTTGGAATTGCACAATTGGGTATTTCCTAGGTTCTATTGTGATGAAGAGAAGTGGGTTTTGGTGGACAGTGAGGACGAACAGATGTTGTCGTTTGCAAAGTGTTTGATGGCATGTGATTTGGTAGGTGTTGATTGTGTCGAGAGGTACCGTCTACAGCGAGTAGCAATGCAGTTTGCATTAGACCAAGACATTCCATTCGATGTTTCGAGAAGGAATGGTGTTTCTGAACTTGCCACGGATAACTGTGATAAATCACTTGATGGACTTAGATTGTATTTAACATCTCGATTGTGTGAGGGAGACGTAACACTGCGATATTCTGAGTGGTTGAAGACACCCTTGTCTGTGAACGATCATGTTTGTAAGAAGCAAAGGAGACGCAAAAGGAAAACCAAGAAATTGTCGAAAATTATTGATCAGGAGCGTAATAGGAATGGGAAGGCTGATGGCTTATTGACTCTTGGTAGTGAAAGGAAAGAGCCAAATGAAAACATACTACATTGCAACGACAATGAAGTTGAGGAAGATGTTGCAATGAGTCGGCAGGTGGTGTTACAGGACGTAGTCAAATACAAAGACAATGTAATGGAGGAAGAAGAGGATGGAAAGATGAACTATAGTAAGGAGATTATGGATAAGGGAAGCAAGTCTCAAGCGAGAACTGATTGTCCTTGGAGTGGCAGTGACATGCTAGTAGAGTTATCACCATCTTGCAAGACAATCACAGCTAAAAAAGTAAATGTTAGTTTGATTCACTCAGGTGCAGTGCTTGCCGAAGGTGGAGTAAATGTTGCGAGGATTGGCATAGAGGAAGATGATAACAAAGTAGGAGATGAAAGGGAACATGTCAATTTAAAGCAAGTTACAAGTCTATGTGATGATCCTATGAACATCAGTAATGAATAAGATAATGATGGTGTTATTCAAGCATTCAAAGAGCAATTGCGTGCATTCGATGCTAGGATTAGTAGGCTTGAGAGTATGACATCTATCCTTAAATTAAAGCAACTAAGATGATGAGGTCTAAAACGGCGTAAAATTCACACCATCTGAAGTGTATAGAGCACATGTTGCTTGGGATTAGATCATCTGAAGGTGTAGCAGTAACTATTAAGTAACTGGTAAGTGACAATTTGTTTTTACATTATACATATGGAAGTAGCATAGTTTGCTACAAAAGAAACCATTACAATCATTAGCACAAATGTTTTATGTTAGTTTTTACTTGTTATGCCTACTGGAAATTCTATGTGAAGGCTAGTTCAAGCTGCAAAGTAAGTTTTTCACAGTTGCATACTTGCATGTTTGCAAAAGTTGTCATTTGGAACATTTATAATTCTTTAAAGGTTATGAAAAGTCATACCATATATGTTAAGGGGCATACTTTTTGGCTTATAGCATGAACCTAATTGAACTGAACTTGATTAGAACTTAATGAACTTGATTAAATCTTATTTTGTGAATTTAAACTTACAACTCATTTGACTTTTGAAAATCAATCTTTGTAAGTCCAACAAAGCGCTCCAATTTAATGACTACTTTGAATAATATGCATGACTTAAACTTAACTTGAACTGAAATGATGAAAGTGTTTTTTTCTCATAAATAATGTATCTAGACACTAGGTAGGTTCAATTGATGCCCATATGAATTGAAGAAGAGCCAATGTCAATTTCAATTGAAGGAGTATCTTATTATCAAGGGCAAGTGTAAGGACTTGTTGTCCTTTTGATACAGGGTCCTTTACAAATATAGTAATGAACTTGGATGCAATTATAAGTTTTGTACCTTTTTCATATTATCGGGGTTACAATACATCAACATATGTTGACAGGATTTAATTTTGACTACACTATAATTATTGTTTCCAATATCTCAATTATTAATTTATTACAATGCATTTCATGAATAATAATTTTCTAATCGCAAAATTTATACTGTAAACTCTACTCACCAAACACGGCCATAATAAGTAACATTATTTAATATTTTGACACTGATTCTGAAGCCATAAATTCAGCATGAGCATCTCTAGTTAGCACAAAAATAGCAAAAGGTTGAATTCAAAAGGAAAATGTCAAACTTCAAATCAATCTCAAACAGATTCCTTTACTTTCAATTAATCTCATGCAAGTAAAATTCCACAAACATTTGTGCATTATGAATTGAAAGTATATTTATATCTCTATATTTTCATTTTATTTTGCCAAATTTTCTTAATATAAAAAATGGAAGTCAAAGACTCCATTGTTGAAGAGAAAGAAGAGTTTATGATTCCACCAAATGATGGAGGATTACCAATACTCAGAAAAGCTCATTTTTTGAAACCAATTTTCAATCCAAATGATCAATATCTTCCAAAACTACCTTCTTCCTCCCTCTGTTTCGCCTGTTTGTTCAACTACCAAAATTATCAAACAATGGATTGATTTTAAGGGTATTAAGAAACCCCAGAAATCATGGAAAATTTGGGTTGAAAATATGCAGAAAACCCATCAAATTACTTGGAAAAAAGCCGGAATTTTTGATGCAATTAGAGCTTCAACTTACCATATTAAGAAAGATTATGAATTGATCATTGGATTAGCTGAAAGATGGTGTCCTCAAACTAATACTTTCATATTTCCTTGGGGTGAAGCCACTATGACTTTGGAGGATGTTATGATTTTAGGGGGTTTTTCTGTTTTGGGTGTTTGCGTTAAAAAATTGCAAAAAAATGTAGGTGATCAAGAAATGGTGAAGAAGTTGAATCATTCATGTACAAAAATCAAGAAAGATACTAAAGATTCTATAAATATGGAGTATTTAGCTGTAAGTTTAAGTAGTCAATCATTTTCTAAGAATAAAATGTGGGCCATTATGCTTGGATGAATTATTTCAAAGGAAGTGGTGGTGAATTGGAGCATGTAGCATTCATTGCTTTATGGTTATCAAGGTATGTATTTTCTTCTTCTAATGTGTTCTCCATTGCTATTAATCTTGCTAGAGGTACTCAAATTGCGCTTGCTCCTGCTGTTTTAGCTTCTATTTATAGAGATTTGAGCTTATTAAAGGAAACAATTGTGAATATGGGCTATTAACCTTGAGCTGTTTTAGTTTGAAAATAGTAGTGGTTCAAAGCTTTGTCTTTGGGCGCCTTTTGGATTGCTACAAATTTGGGCTTGGGAAAGGTTTCCTACCTTAGGACCAATGCCTGTTCCTCTGGTTCACAGCGAGCCAAGGTTGGCTCGGTGGCATGGTTTAAATGCAGTAAATGTTAGGAGTTTAAGGCTTGAAATTGAGTCTGCTGGTGAAGAATTTTTGTGGAGGCCTTATGCTTTAAGTGTAAGAAATTGGGAATTTCCTAAATTCTATTGTGATCATGAATTATGGGTGTTGGTAACTTCTGAGATAGATGAGGAACAATTGTCATACGCAAGGTGTTTAAGGGCATGTGAGTTGGTAGGTACGGATTGTCTAGAGCAATACCTCCCGCATAGAGTAGCAATGCAGTTTGGGATGGATCAAGACATTCCGATTTGGATTCCTAGAGTGGATTCTGCTGATGTTGAACTTGGTTGGAGTAGCTATGACAAACCCCTTGATGGTTTGAAATTTTATCTACCTCCTCGGTTGTTCGAAGCTGATGTTACGGTCAAGTACTCTGGATGGTGGGAGTCACATGAAGTGCAGATGGTGTCTAAGATGCAGAAAAAAAGTGTGAAGAAGGTAAAGAAATTAACAAAAATTTCAAATGAAATAGAACATAGAAATAGTAATTGTGTGGAAGTTCCTCTTCACTCATCTTTGCAATGTGGGGAGGCAAATGAAGAACTACCAAATTCTGAAAATAGTGAGGATGTACAGAATAGTGTGATTAATATGAGGCTGGGGCTAAAGGATGACATTGTACAAGAGGTGGTTTTTAAAGAAGCAAACGAGAAAAAAGAAGTGAATAGCAGGAGTGTAAATGTCGCAACTTATTCTGAATGTGAAGTTAGTTGTTCATCTTCCAAACAAAATGAGGCAACATATGTAGATCTAGTTGGGAGTAATAAAAGCATGTTCATTGAAAAATTAATTTGGCATAAGGTGTTTGAGCCTCAAAATCTTGAGAATGAGGCCATTAAATTTGAGCCTATTGAAATGTTGTCTGGGTTACAGGATAAAGGAAATTTAGAGTGCATAGCATTGGAGGAAGACAAATTTAAAGAAGTGAATAACTATTCTCAAGGTCCTTGTGTTGTTGGTGAAAAGATAACTGAGGATAATGGAATTATTAATGAGGAAATGCCATTGATTGACTCTGAGATGAATCACTTGTTTGGTGTGCGTGTTGAAGAATCACAGCATAAATCAGAGGATGATGCTGATACAAAGAAAATTAATACCTCAGTTGATGATACAGTGGTTATTAATGATGAAGATGATACAGGCTACCAGCATTTAGAAGCACAACGTCTAGACTTCGAAACTAGGATGACTAGGCTCGAAAAGATCATTTCTGCTTTAAAAGCGGGCAGGGAATTAAAGGAGTGACATTCTGCACTGAAATTCAGTTTCTGCATCGTATAAACTGCTGAGAACTAATTCAAAAGATGAATATAGGCATATAACTTAGGTGTAGATAAATGTTTATGAAGTCTGGAACAAAAATACAAAGGTCTGTTCCTTGTTGTAGTTTAGTTTCTGTAGATATGCTTTAACAGACTTTCGTAACTGCTGATATATTTGATTAAACCTGTATAATTAGCAAGATGGTGAGCATATAGTTACTTCTTATCTTAGAATTAGCCTAAAAATTAATATTGCTTTTGTTATTTATGACAGTTGCTTACTTTTGAGCTCTGGAACTAAAGATAATCAGTGCCATGTTTTGCCAAGTGCATGTAATTTTTAAAGGCAGAAACTTAGCTTTAGGCTTTAGACTTTAGGCAGAAACTAAAACAACGTCAAGAAGTTGAAAACTTACCCATAGAATTAGTAATTATATTAGACATTGCGGAATGCTATCATGTTTCAGCCTATCATCATTGTATCTTCATTCAGGCTATTAGTTGAATGGGAAACTATAGCGATGCTGATTGTTGGATCAAAACATTGGGTCACGACTAAGGACTAAAAGTGTTCTTCTTGACAACTTTGAAACTAATCCCAAAATGATGGGGTCGGTTGCATCTTGCATGATCGAGCACTATGCTAATGTATCCGTGTTTGGGACTTATACTCTTCTAGTGAGTGAACACGCCGGCAAAACATAGGAGTATTTTTTTTTCGGTTTTTGAGAGCCACAAGGGTGGTAATGAGATTCGATTCCACGATCACCTGTAATCGAAGGTAAGTTTTAACCAGTTGAGTTATCTCTCACTCTCCAAAACATGTGAGTATGGGATCTTTCAAGTCCTGTATTTAATATCCTCAAAGCTAAGGCAATGTTTTGGTTGATAATTTTCGAAAACGACTCATTGACTCGATCTCATCTTTTGAGCAAAACAATATTCATTTATGTTGACCTTGTTATGATGAGATCTTGCATTATTAATTAGCCACCTCAAATTGTTGAACGTGCAATAAAACTGAATTGAAAAAGAAAGCAAGCAAAAGAAAAATTGGTTGATTTCCTAAAGATTCTGGTAGCATGTACTACCTTGGATGCACGTCGTCTCCACTAATGACAACTAATTTAACTACCTTATAAGAGTTAGACTACCTTTCATCAAACATACTACAAGGTTCCTTCATGATTAGGTGTGTAATTATTTTGGTTTTGATATGGTTGAATGCATGAGACTTACATTTTAATTAATATTCTTAATTAAAGGTCACACAACACTTTGAAATAATCCAACAAATCTTGAAATTACAATTATCTATCAAAATGGTTGTAAAAAAAATCAAGTTATCCATAGTCATAAATCCTTTCCCTTAAGCCCATAGGTACATACAAATTATCAGGCAAACCCCAAAGAATTCTGTAGAAAAATAATAACAAATTGTCAAGAACCTTGCTACCTACATGACAAGCTCCCTTGTGTCTTTAGGTTGAGGTTAGGTCGAGTTGAGTTGGTTCAGTTTAGGGCATGTCATGATTGCAAATCGCGAATAATTAAATTAGACGTTTTGAGAGCTACGATCAGACCTCAGTGATTCTGAAGCTGAATCAACCTCCATTACCTGTTGCTGTTGTGGCATTATTCCCATTCCCATTCCCATTCCAATAGCCTCTTGATCAGCTACATTCCATACCTTGACAGATTTATCAAGACTTCCACTATAAACCACGAACCGTTGACCAACAGCCTCTTTATCATCCTCCACGGCCAAGCACTTAACCGGCCCATTATGACCTGTCAAAACTGACAGACACATGTGGATGGTACCTTCCCTACGCCACACACAGATGGTCTTATCCGCGGATCCTGTAAACACGAGCCTTGACTTTGCGGCTAGGCATAGCACAGCCAATTTATGCCCTCTAAGAACACCCCCGTGAGCTAGATTTTTCTCGCGCTCCCAAAAGTTGACCATCCCATCACTTGAACCACAATACACTATTGATCCAGTTGGGTCCACGGCAAGTGCAGTGACCGCACACTCTTGCTTAAGCAATGTCTGAACATAAAAGTGCTTTGACACCTTCCCTTGCATCTCCCTTCTCCACACCTTCACACTCCCATCCGCAGAACCAGTGAATACCATCCCTTCTGAACTTGCCACAACAGAATTCACCGCATCTTCATGGGCAGAAACCGACTCCAAGCATTTGGAGTCGGATATCCTCCACACCTTAAAGGACCTATCCCACGAAGAGGAATACAATATCCCTTGTTCAGCACTCATGCTAAGACAAGATATTGCATCCGAATGCTTAATCCACAACGAGGTACCTCGATGTTTTTTGACCTCAATATAACTACTTGGTCTTATTGAAGCCTTGAATATTTCCTTTAACGTAGGTAGCGAGCCTGACCTTTTATGAATACTAGGATTCTTAGGTGACACCTTCCAAACTCGGATTTTCCCATCTTGGTGACCTGTAAATATCTTACCACCCGCGATCACAATGGCCTTCACTAAACCAGATGCAGACTTAAACCCGGAAAATTCTTTCAGGTTTTTCCAAACTCGTATATTCTTACTATCAGACCCCGTATATAACAAGTCTCCCCTTGTAGCCAAGGAATATATATGACCCTCTTCTCGAACAAGGGATCCAATCAATAAGTTGAGCTGACCTGACTCCCCAAAACACGGGTTCTCCGATGTTTGAGACCATTGAGACTTGGCAAATGGAGAAACTTGGTTCCAAGGAGACATCATCATAGGTGACATTTCAACACTCAATCTTGTTGTATCATCTATGAAGGAGCTTCCTATAGCTGAGAAGCTGCTTCGACGATCCGAGTAATCGCTTTCATCAGTGGTACTTGGCATGTTTGGATCCGAATACATTATGTTTTGGGTTCCAAACATACCAACTTTTATTTATTTTGTTGTTGTTGGAGGTATAATTTCACAATATGTTACAATAATCAATATTGTGACCTCAACAACAACAACTTCAACAAAAAAAAAAAAATGAAGTAGGATATAATGTGTGATCAAATAAAGAGTTTGCTAAATTTTTATTCTTCTAAGAATAATTAGAGAGGTATATGAACAAAGGGTGGTTGAGAAAGTAATGGATTATGAAGTTAGAGAAAATGGAGAGAAGGAAAGAAAGGAAGATAGAGAAAAAAATTAAAGGTATAAAAATAGGAAATTGACTATATTTACATGATAAGTTGGTAACACGTAGAGGAATAATAATATAAATAAATAATGTTTAAATGATTTTCAACAAAATTTGATAAACATAGAGTGATTCTTCTGGTGGCCGTATAATTAGGGTTAGACGCGTTTTTATATTATTAAGCTGTTTTTTGTGTTTATGTTGTTGGCAACTTGGCATATCATTTTCGGAAAATGAACCGATCATTGGATGAACGTGCTACTACTATACCTCTAAATTTATCTTATTTAATTAACTTGTTTTTTGATCTCCATTGTAGTTTGGTACCTTAGGCGCTATTCATTTTAGATTAATTTCAGTTCATTTCAGTTTAACTTTAACGAGTTTAGTTTAGCTTTAGTCCGTGTAATTTAGCTCCAATCATTTAAGTTCAGTTCAGTACGCTGTTTTCGGTAAGTATGACACAAGCCCTTATTCCTTCTTAAAGATGAATCAACCCAGGCCAAATCAAACACTCACACCCTCCTCGACAGAGCACCCAGGGTCATATGCAAGAAGCCAAGAAGTGGAAAAGTGTACGATTGAGATATATGTAACGTATATGGTAAAAATAAATATTGTATACATCCAGTGTACTGTAAAATTACCATACAATGGTTACTACGAAAATGAGATTAAATATAAATCCGAAATGGGAATCTATATAATATATAATATATTAAAAGGCGTTTTGGAGAACATTGATGCACCACGTAATATACATAGGCGGAACTAGAAGAGTAGCACGGGGTGACCCATGCTATCCCTCTTTCAAAGAGGAAGAAAAGAAGGAAGGAAGGAAAAAAAAAAAACTAAAACTAAAACTAAAGCTTTAACCTTTTATAAAATAAAAGTAAAAGGAAAGGGTTTGAAGATAAACAAATTAATTGCAAAATTGTTATGCCATTAATGATGAACTATGAACTTTGAAGTTGAGGAACAAATAGAAGAAGATGAGGAGGCATGTGAAGTTGTGAAATAGTAGGGACAGATGTTAAAAAATTTTACCATGTATTTCTCTACTTGAACTATTAATTTTTTAACCCAAATATTGGATTGGGTTAGTGGGCTTACTCCTTATATAAATAGTTTTTTTTTTTTTAACCAATATATGGTAGGAAAGTGATTTTAAATTACATAGTTTATTTAATTTCTGTTTTTACTTTTTAGTTTAGTAATAATTTTTTCTCTCTCTTTAATTTCTCTTTTTTTAGTTTAATTTCTTTGCTTTTCATTTCCGTATTTAAGTTTAATTGTGGTTATTTATCTATTTGTGTTTACTTGATTAATGATTTGTTGATTTAATTGTGTTTATTTTTTTAAAAATTTTTGGTTATGTGAATTGAGTATTGAGAATTTGAGAGTTGAGACTAGACAAACTTGACTTGAATTACATTTAATAAGACAACAAATCGACATTTATCCGAACTTTTCGTTTTTGAACTGAATCGATTGGTCCGAACGTTATTTGAAGTCTTTGGAGTGCTACACCTAATTCAAATTCATGAATCCGCCCCTGGTAATATAAGCCCCTCAGCATTCACATGCATTATGCCACATGTCATCCTTTTGCAAACATAGCGCCACATATCACTAATTGATGAAATGTAGATACACAATCATCAATCCACTTTATTTTTGTTGATCAGTTGTTCACAATAAAATATAATAAAGTGCTATAGTTACATGTACTACATGCAAAAATAAGTACATCTCTCAGAGGCATGATAAGAGACTATTTCTAACACATTCCCTTATCTCAAGTGCCCGATAATTGTTATTTTCATCCAAAAAAAGTGAATGTTTTTTTTTTTTAAATTTTTCTTAACGACAAACTTATCATGGAAACATAATCTTTATCAATTTTGCATGAGCTAATGAATTACAAAAAGATAATTAAAAAAATTATAAAATTTTATGAATAATAACATATTACCTCCATCTTTTTTCCCTTGCTACATTTACCTTTTCACATTTCCCAATAAAATATATTTCAAAAAATTATACAAAGTATATATTTTGAAAGTTTACATTGAAACGAATCAAACAAGATCCCATATGACTATATTTTTCTTTACGTATAAAATACCAAAGTGAGTCAAAGTTATACTATAACTGGTGTCGAAAACCTAACGTAGCAAGTAAAAAGATACAAAGGGAGTATTTGATATTTTGTGATCGACCCGGGGCATCGTCCGGGCTAAATTAATAGTTGAAATATCAAAAGGAAATCCTAGTTTATCATTTGTTATCATTAAGCGAAACATATCAAAAGTTATTTCAGTAATTTCACATGCTTGGCCGATAAAATAGTTGCAATATACACCTTTCAACCTCTCTTTATTTACCAATATACCCCTTGATATGTTTACTAAACTTATCCACAAACTTGGTATTTATACCAAAGCTTACACTCTACACTCCACTATTCCACCCTACTTTTCCAGATGATAGCCCTACATTGCTATTCAGCTACTCCTTAGTTGTTTGGCAAACATGAATCTTTAATGTTACAATTTTGCACATAATCAGAAAAGGTCAAGAGGAGTGGCGTAGGGCGTGTTTGGCAAGAGCTTAGTGACGCCCACTTGGCCACTCCCATTCATACTTCATATCCAATAATATATAAAATAGTGGATTGAACTCACAACTTGTATCACCTTCCTGTATCTCTACATATTAAAAAGCCCCAATGTCAAACACTATTCATGTGAATAGTTGAATAGTGTTTGATGTTGAGGTGTTATGACATATGTTTAGTGTGGGCCTTATTATGTATGTGTGTTTGCTTTAGTTTTCCTCCATATGTCTCTTTCTCTCTACCTCACCTTAGCTCTACCTTCATTTAACTCTCCTCATGCGACCCTTTCTTCTCTCAAGGGAAATATGAGGTTGCATGTACCTCTAATCTAAGAGGAAAAAAAATGGTGTTCAATTAGAATGTTATCATAGGAAAGATATATAAAGCAATCTTGTATTGCATGTATCTTTGAGAGGAGAAAATGGTTGTCATCCCTGCGACCCTTTCCTCTCTCAAGGAAAATATGGTGTTGCATGTACTCTCAAGGGAAATATGGTGTTGCATGTACCTCTAATAAGAGGAAAAAATGGTGCTCATCTACTTCCTTTAGCGACCCTTTACCGGAAGAAAGTTGCTGCTCATCTATGTAAGTCAGTGCGATCCTTTCCTCTTTCACAGCATTACTTCCTCTGTTAATGCATGTATTCTCTTATCTCTCATTTCTCAATCACAGTAAAATTGGTGCTCATTTATATCCTGTTTTGGGACATTTTCCTACTTGCCGCATGTATACCTTCTTCTCCTCACCTCTCCTCTCTTCAAAGAAAAATGGTACGGGCTTTGTATTGTGGCGAAGGTGGTAACCCAAAAACCTAAGAATGATATTGTCAACATAGATATCAATTCAAGGATACCACTAGCATGCAAGTGTTTCAGTAATAAGAAAGAGATATGAGTCTTGCTCCACTAGATATTAAGGATACCACTAGATGAGCTAGATGATTAATGTTTCTGATTTGTTCCTTCACTAATAATGATATTTTTTATTAGATAATCTTCCTCCACTAATAATGACATGGCCCAAAGGATACACCCCTAGAGAAGAATGCAATTCTTTTCTTCCTCCTCTAACAATGATATTTTTTCTATAAAATAATCTTTCTAGAATTTTGTTAGCATATAAATCACTAACCTAAGAATCACAATTTGCTCTCCCCTGAAATAGTGTTTATTTCGATTGCATTTGATTTTGATTTTTGAGTTTGATTGATTAGAAATTTTGATTATATTATGATTAATTGGTTAACAATGATTAATCAGAAATCAGAAATTGGTAATAAAAATTCTATAACTGATCATCTGCTTATTTGATTTTGCAGTTGATTAATCAGAGTTTCTGCATGTATTTATTCTTCTTTTCCTCTCCTCAAAATCAAAATGGTAATTGAGTTGAAAAACCCAAAATGGTAATCGAATTGAAATAGTATTTATTTGGATTGCATTTGATTTTGATTAATTAGTTGACATTGATTGATCTACACATCAGTATTTGCAATTGGAATTTAAACTACACATCATAATTTTGTTTATTTGAATTTGCAATTGATTAATTAGAGTTAATCAGCGTAGTCATAAATCATAATAACATGTGTTTCCATTATGATTGACAAAATAGGCAGTTTTTTAATCCTAAGTGATTTTCGTAGGTGGCTTTAAATCCCCTAAATCACAAATTCGCATAATGACAAATTCGCAGAATATTAGTAATTTGATATATTTTATTTGCAAACCATGTTTAAGCCATGTTTACTAATTAATCATCTATTTATTTGAATTGCATTTGATTTTGATTAATTGGGTGACATTGATTTTGACTAATCATATATTGGTAATCGAAATTCTACATTTGGTTTATAGTTTGGCTATTGTAGAAGGGAGTACTATTCTGGTTTGGTTGGAGCTACATTGTAACTACACTTGGTTCCACTATTATAAGAGAAAGTGATAGGCATTAGAGGAAAACAAGGTAGGTATAACCTTTTTACTTTCATGTTCACTAAAACACTCAATGCCTATGTATAATTACTTTCACACTCAATTAGAATTTGAAATTACATTTAGCATCAGAATTCTGAACATCATAATTCTGAACAAGTTAAAAGTAAGATAATTTTATTAATGTTTGTATGTTTATCTCTGTCTTATTATTCACATAGACTCTCCTCTACTTCTGCTTCTACTCACCTTTTTATTCACCTTTATTGTTCACAAATCCATCACCTAAAAAAAATCCATCACTGAATGCTATTGAAAATGTTTTGATTTTGAAGCTTTTGTGATCCTAATTAATGGATTTTTGCTTTGTTTAGTTTGTTCTTGTGAGTACTTCCCCTTGTTTTCCTATTGTGTTTGTTTTTAAGTTTAGATGAGATTGGTTTTGATTGTATAATCTCAAAAGTTGACTTGAGTTTAATCATGCTCTGAATTATGAGTTTATTGCACCATAGTAGAAATAATTATATGTAAGTATCAAGTAGGCGTCAATATGAAAATAATTTAGATATGTATTGTCTACTATAAGGCAAGTCCATATCTCAATTACTTTCAAGGCAAAACTTTGTATTTATGATATTAACACTTAGACACTATTTTATGCATTGATGTATGTGGCATTAGGCTACACTTTGCTCCAACTACTTTTACTATCTCCCTTTCTTTATTATCCAATAAATTCAACTCAAGGTTTTCGAAATTTAAAACAAACAGCTACGGATTAAACATTTGGAACACCGCACACGTAGCGCGCGTGCTATTCAAAAAAGAATGGATTCCTTACCATTGCAAAAATAAGTAAATTACGGAATTACCCTTATTAAAATAAATAAATAACCAAATTACAACTTTTGCATGTAAAAGTCACAATATTTTATGTTGTGTATGATTTCAATTTTTTTTTTATTATTGATAATCAATCAAATAATATGTTGATTAACGGTTGAAACATGTGAAATTTTATGTCTTTTCTATGTACAATTATTATTACTTTTGTATTACGTCCACTGTCTAAAATATCGTATGAGACCAATAACTAAGTTCCAATGAAAATTAAAAGAAAATGAACAAATATTTCAAATTGTATACCAAGTTAAACCAATATACTCCCTATGATCATAAGTTCATTACTAAAAAAACTCTTGTAAAGTCGTAGTCATCACAGAGAGTAAACACTAAACAGTGCACTACTGTACTTCCCTTTTCTTTCATCACTTCTCAATTCTTTCCTCTGTTTCATTCATTCCAAAATCCCACAAAATTCATCACATTACATATGAAAGAAACATAATAATAATGTACGAAAAGAGAAAAGAAGAAATAATTTCTTCGAAAGACAAAAAACCCACTATTAGAATTGCAAGGTTCCTCAAACCAAACGCAAGAAACGTAAACCAAATCTCCGAAATTCCACAAACCCCATTTGTATACGAACTTTTCAGCCATCAAAACCTTCAAAAATGGCCAATTGAAGTTCAATTCACTAATTGGAAGAAACCCCAGAAAATTTGGATGAAATGGGTTAATAGATTACTTGTTAATTTTGCTACTTCTTGGATTGAAACTGGTATAATTGATGGAATTCAAGGTTCAATTCATGAGATTCCATGTAATTATGATATAGTTCTTGGGATTTGTGAGTTTTGGTGTGAAAAGACTTGTTCTTTTGTGTTTCCATGGGGTGAAGCCACAATTACCCTTGAAGATGTCATGATTTTGTGTGGTTTGCCTGTGGTTGGGGAGGAAATAAACAAGGGTGTTGAGGGTAATTTGGGGAATGACAACATTGGTGTTGAGTTGAGAAGGGTAAAACGGGAAATTGCTCAAAAGGGTATTGTTAGTCATTCAGCATGGTTGAATTATTTCATGGAGGAGGAAGAAGAAGGTGAAATTGAGCATGAAGTTGGTGAGTTTGAACATGTTGCTTTTCTTTGTTTGTGGCTTTCTAGGTTTGTTTTACCTGATTTTAATAATAGAAGTGTAATTAGTGATTATGTTATTGATATTGCTATTCATTTGTCACAAGGGACTAAAATTGCACTTGCACCTGTTGTTCTTGCTAATCTTTACCATGAACTTACATTGTTAACTAGAAATGCTGTTGATCTTCGTTGCGGCTCGAAATATTATGCTTATGGTTTATTTAAGATTGTTCAGCTGTGGGTGTGTGAGAGGTTCCCTGTGTTCGGGGCGAAATTGAGTAAGCCTTTAGGTGTTGGTGATCCTAGGGTTGCTAGATGGGGCAATGTGGAGTTTGAGGTTAGTCTTTTGGATGTGAGGGATAAGCTTAAGGTAGGGGAGGGTTTTCGATGGCGGCCTTATGGTAGTGATTTGGAAAACTGGGATTATTTGCCGTTTTATGGAGAGTCAGAACAGATGTTCTCGAATTGTGCTGTTTTGGATGATTGCTTGTTGTCGTATGGGCAGTTTTTGTGCTCGTCTGAGATTTATGGACATGAAAGTAAATTTAGGGAGAAATATCAGCCACACCGAGTGGCAATGCAGTTTGGTTATGATCAGGATATTCCGGGACGATTTAGAGTTTCTGCTGTTGATTGGAAGAAAGTTGGTCTGTACATACCGTCAAGGACCTTTGTTCCTGGGGTGTCTAAGAGCTACTACAATTGGTGGAAGGACTCTATGCTGCGACATGAGGAGTCAGTTAGTGAGCTCTTTAGGTTGAAAGGAGGTAAAGACAACGATGAAAAGTCGATTGAGAGACAGGAAGTTGGAACATGTAACATAGAAAAGAGTTCATCTGCTTCATCTCAGCTAAGGACTGTAGCTTATGAGAGTAAGAGTGGTAAAAGTAATGCTTCAAGCGATTTGGATCATGTTCCTTTGGCATTGAGATTATGTTCGGATAAGTCAAATAAAAATGCTGTGAAGTCTCCTCTCCAGATTACAGGACCTCATGACCTGAATGGTGAAAAAGTGGTTTCGGAGGCTAAGAATTGTCAGCCATCTGAGTCTCTTGACAATGACATAGATCATGTACCTTTATACTTGAGACTTCAATCGATTGGTCGAAACACTGACAAATCGCTAGAAAGTTATTCTTCCACTGAGAATGTTGGGAACAATCTTCAAGGACAGAACCAACCTGAAGAAGTTGCTTCTCAAAAATCTGATGCTGATAGTCATATTACCAGGAAAGACAGTAGCATGGTAAAGACTGTAGAAGCCGATAGAGAGGCTAAAAACAATGCTGGTAGCAGGTCATCAAGTGAACTACTAAGTCGGGTGGAAAAGCTGGAAAGAGCTATTGCTATTCTAGGAGCTGGCAAATTAAGGAAAGCAGAGTTTTCTACAGACTAACTGCGATCAGAAATTAATTTTGTAGGATAATAGAAAATGATATGTAAGAATAGAGCACAAAACCTTGTATGTTTCACGACGATGTACAACCCAAGTCAGAGTCTATAGATTGTTGAATCACTAATTTCACTGAAATAGTAACAAGAATCTGTTTTGAGAAATTTCCAGGGTACTTGATTAAAAGAAAACAGAAAGAACATTTGATAATGCATTAACATGGCAATGCGAGTGGAAACTTGACCTTTGGTTCTATACTTGTATGTACATGAAATTTCATTATCTGCTTTTAAATTTCATTTCTGATGTGATATTTTCCAATGCATTATATGGTTTGTTATTTAGTCTGTGATCATTTTGTCAGAGATGTATGTTCTGAAGAAAACCGAGAGCTTGTCAAAACTGAGGAAACGCAGACGCGTCTAGAAGCATATGCTTGTTTCGTGATTCAAAAATTATGATTAGGTTTTAAGTTCACTTGCTTAATCTGTTTGGATGTACAAACAATTAAACTTTGCTATTTATCAAAAGAACTAGTTTAATTTTAATTTATTAAGTAGATGAACATAATTTTACAAATCTGTCATAAACTCATAATCGTTCTTAACTGAAATTGATTATATGAACCTTTATTTGTTTCTATCAACCTATAATAAACTTTAAAAAAAAAAAAAAAAAAAAAAAAAAAAATTTTT
>PYUH01000093.1:1402303-1462567 GCA_016808085.1 Suaeda aralocaspica
TGATGCTCTTTGTGTACAGCCATTATTTAATTCTCCTCTTTCTTCTCATGGAACCTTGACTTATCATTACAATTCCCTGAACCAATGTCATATGATAAAAAGAAAAAAAAAAAAAAAAAAAAAAAAAAAACTTTTTATCATATGACATTGGTTCAGGGAATTGTAAATGATAGAGTCAAGGTTCCATGAAGAAGAAAGAGGAGAATTAAATAATGGCTGTACACAAAAGAGAATCACTGTAATTGGGGTTTCAAAGAGGAAAACGAAGAAGCTAATTTTTGGCAATTTTGGGTGGAGAAGAAACAGAATGTGTAATTGGGTTTACAAAGAGAAAAATGAAAAATTCTCTATAAGGTAGTGAAATTTAGCATTTCGACAAACAAAAGGTGGTTAAATAAAGTTAAATTTATCATAGGGTGGTTATCTATAAAAATTGAGAAATAAAAGGTGGTAAAGTACACAAAATCATTTTTTTATGCAAGATAGGAAAAGTTAATTGCAACCTAAAGTAGAAGACTAAGGAGGTTTCATCATCATCCTTCTATAAGTGCAATTTCATGTGAAACCTTAGGGCTAAGGTTCATGTATCACAACGGCTTATGAGCAAGAGTCTATGCATATGAATGTAAGGCAATAAATTGAATATCTACAATTATTATTTACTACTACTATATGTTTTATTTTGAGGAGTAGAGAGAGAAAAAAGACGGATGAGAAACAAGATAAAATAATATGAGTAATTTACAAATGTAAGAAGAGTTGCATTCAATAAAACTATTCATTATAGGCAATTATTGTAATGAAGTATTCCATGTCCGACACGTTTGGCACAATACATTCTACTTCGTATTGCTTTTATTTCTACGGAATCACTATCAGCCTTCAATCGTGTATTTAAATGTGTATTAATTCATTTCCCTTTTATTTAGACTTTAATGGTCTATATAAACATTTTACCTCTTTATCTTTAATGTAAATACAATAATCATAATATATCTCAAAGGTCCCTACAATATACGTCCATAAGCATATTTCATCATCATCATTCTCTAAGTGCATTATCACTTAAAGCCTCATAACGAAGGCTTGTGTATCTAGACCTGCAAATCATGTCGTGTCGTATCGTATCATTTCCGGGCGTCATTTACATAAACGGGTTGAACCACTTCACCCTAACCCGACTTGTTTAATAAATGGGCCGTGATGTGCCAACCAGGCCATGTACTTAAACAGGTCAACAATCTCGACCCAAACCCACTCATAACAGGTCGATTTTGTGCCAAGTTAGCGTGTCATGTCAGTTTTTACATACTAAAGTAAAAAACTAGGTGGAATCATGTTCGTGTCGTTTCGACCTGTTTAATTAAATGGGTTGAACCCCTTTAACCCTAACCAGACCCATTTAATTAATGGGTCGTGTTGTGTCAACCCGTGTACTTTAATGGGTTAAATTCCTTGATCCAACACATTGAATAATAGATCGTGCTTGTATCGTATTGGTGGGTCGTGTCACAAATTTACAGGTTTACATGCATCACAACGACTAATCAGCAAGAGTTTGTGCAAATGAATGTGAGGCATGTTTCAAATGAGCTCATCACATTGTTTTTCCTTTTTCTTATGCAAAGCCGGAAAAGTTAATTACAACCTAAAGAAGAAGTCTAAGGAGGTTTAATCATCATCGTTCTCTAACTGTATTTTCACGCGAAGCCTCGGAAAAGAGGCTTATGTGTCACAACGACTTATCAGCAAGAGTCTGTGCATGTGAATGTGAGGCAATAGATTAACTACTTGTATATGTTTTACTCAAAGAAAAAGAGAGAGAGAGAGAGAGAGAAAAAAAAAAAGAGACATAAAATGAGAAAAGAGAAAATGATAGGAGTGGCTTGTAAAGAAAAAAGGAGTTCCATTCAATGAAACTATTCATTATAGGCAATTGTTGCAATGAAGTATTCGATCTCCAACATCATTGGCTCAATGCATTCTATTACTTTTATTTCCATGGAATCGCTAAGGAATTTTATATTGTTTTTTTCCATATTAAATTAATTATTTGTTAATTTACTTCTCGTTTTCACGGTCTTCAATCGGGTATCTAAACGTTTATTGATTCATTTCCCTTTTACCCAACCTTTTATGGTCTATATAAACATTTGTCCTCTGTATCTTGAATGTAAATACAAAAATAATATCTTATTTTAATAGTTCCTAAACACTTCATCATCATCATTCTCTTGTCGCATATGAATGTAAGACATGTTTCAGATGAGCTCATCACATTCTGTGGTTATTTATTTATTTATTTATTTATTTTATGTAAAGTAAGAAATGTTAATTACAACCTAAAGCGTAAGTTGTCTAAGGAGGTTTTATTATCATCATCATTCTCTAACAGTATCTTCACGTGAAGCCTTTCATTAGAGGCTATTATATCGCAACGACTTACTAGCAAGGGTTTGCATGTAAGTGCATATGAATATGAGGCAACAAATTGAATAACATAGTTTATTGCAACAATTATTGAACTATATGTTTTACGCTAAGAATTAGATAGAAAGAAAGAAGAAAAAAAATATTACATGTGATGAGAAAAGAGATATATAAAATAATATAGTTAAGTAGTAGCTTTTAAAGGGAAGAGAGTTCCATTGAATGAAACTATCCATTATAGGCAATTGTTCCAATGAATTAAGTATTCAATGTCCAATACGTTGGGGACAAAAAATTCTCTTACTTTTATATAATTTCCACGGAATCAATATGAATTTAATAATGCTCAATTGATTATATATTGATTTTTTCCCATATTGCATTTATTATTTATTGATTTACTTCGTGTTTTCATGGCCTTTAATCATGTATATATACGTTTGATAAGTTCATTTTATATTCATCATTTGCCCCTATTTCTTGTTGGTTTTTGGCTCTAATAAGGCTCTTTTGAGCCTATTTTACTAACTTCGGTTGCTTTTAGTGTTGTTGCTTTGCTTTGACGTTTATTGCAGGAATTGATGCTTTTGTATCGGTTGTCGCTGTATCCCGAGCATTTGGCAAGTTAGTAAGAGTCTACACCACTTGGAGAAGCTAAAAGGAAGCTAGGACATAACTTAGAAGCCCCGGGAAAGCATAGAATTCAAGTTTTAGAAGTTACGAGCGAAGCCGAAAGCCCGAAGGCTTCCTGATCAGCATGCCCGGTCCAGGTGCACTGTGCCCGGTTCGGGTGCATCACAGCCGACCGACCGGGCACAATGATTTTTACGTGTTTTTGCTCGTTTTCACCAAAATTCGACTTAGTACTTAATGTAATTTTCCCTAGGTTTTCATTTACGCACTCTATTATTCAAGAACCCTAGTTTTAGTTTAGTTTTCTCTCAAAAGAGGTGATTATAGTGGATCTTTTCAATCATTCAATTCAATACAAATTCAGGTTTTAATTCAATCTTAATTCTATTCTCTTTGATTCATGTTTAATTTTAGTTTATGTTTCTAGTTTTATTTTCTTTAATCTCTTATGCCCTAATTCTTGTTTTATTTCTAGTTTTATAATTGTTTATTAATTCATTAATTATGATCATGTCTTTAGTTTTGTTTTCTACAATTGCTTTAGTTTTTATGATCATGAGTGAGTAGTTAGTTTTCTAGGGTTTAGGGAAACCTTGAATAATTAATGGACTAATTAACTTAGATTGTTTCAATTTCACAATTAGGAGTCAATTTCCTATTATTGGCTTGTTTGTTTACAATTGAATTATGCGCAGATTTAGTTGTAATTCTGGTAATTGTCGAATTTGATGCTGAGAGGAAACTACCATAATTAGACCACTGAATAATAGGCGGAATTAGTCTAGGCACAAGCGAGAGCCGCTAGATGAATTTTGAGGGAGTCTAAGTTCGAGAGAATTAGTGAGCCCTAATTTGACGATAATTGTGAGATTGAGAGTTCTTTGTTGGTGAATCCATTAGTTGTTCTTGGTGACCCGAATAACCCAGACCTTAAATATTAGTTTTAATCACCATCTTTTCTCGTAGTTGATTAGTAGTTAATTAGTAGTCAATTAGTTAAGCGATAGTTCTCAACCAAGGCCCTTTTCACAGTTTAAGCTTTTTAGAACTAATAGAGTTCAATTGCTTCTCTGAGGATTCGATCCCTACTTCCCTAGCTATATTAGTTAGAGTTGTTTGGTTTATTTTTGATAGATGTGCGATAGCCTCATCACATTTTGGCGTCGTTTCCGGGGAGGCAATTTTTAATTCTGTTAGTCGGGTTTATACTGTTTTCTTTTTATTTTTCTTAGTCTCACAGAACTATTCAGTTCTTTGGGGCAGTTTCTTATCTTTGCTCGGAGTTTCCATTTTGTGTAGGTTTATAGGTTTATGCAAAACGACCACGAGCCTGTTACTTTCATTTTCCTTGAGCCCGAGCAAGTATTTCTGAAGCGGTTGAGACGTAGTAGACGCCGAATATTTCTTCCCCGATCTCTGGAGGAAACTGTTTCTGATTTGTCTCAATTTTTCGAGTTCACCTTCAACCTGTTGTTTGAAAGGTATTTAGAGGTCGAAATGGCTGCCAAAGGAGAAGGACATGGTAGAGGACCACCACCTCCGCCACCGCCACCTGCGGCCCGTTCATTGAGAGACTATTCCTTGCCTAGTACGGAGTCTATGGCTGGAGGTTATTCAGCACCTGACACCGATACTGCTAATTTTGAACTGAAACTGGCTCTTGTGTATATGGTTGAACGAAATCAATTTTCAGGGACATTGAAGGAGGATTCGAATTAAAATTTACAAAATTTCCTCCAATATTGTGATACTATCCAGCAAATGAATGTTTCTAAGGACTACATTAGGAGGAAAATTTTTCCATTTTCGTTGAAGGACAAAGCTAGAACCTGGTTGAATGATCTTAATATGGCTACAATTACTTGTTGGGAAGACTTGGCTCTTGCTTTTCAGAGGAAGTATTATCTGCCACAGAGAATTGCTTTACTGAGGAGTCAAATTACTAATTTCAAAAAGGAAACAGATGAGTCACTTTATGATGCTTAAGAACGGTTCAAGGAGCTATTGAGAATGTGTCCTCATCATGGGCTTGAGAAATGGTTTTTGGTTCAATCATTCTACAATGGTTTGGGCAATGAGAGTAGAGCTTTGCTGGATTCTGCTGCTAATGGTCGATTCATGAACCAAGAGGTCAATGCTGCATATGAACTGATTGATGAAATTGCTACTCATAATTCACAGTTTGGTAACCTTAGAGGGCATTCCAAGAAGGGTGGAAAACATGTAGTTGATGATGAGTATGAGAGTTTAGCTGCACAGATCAATGCCATAAGTCAGAAGCTTGACAAGATTGGTACTACGGCTCCTCCACCATCACCTGTAGCTGCAATGGTTGCACTTTTGGGATACACTGACCCTTTCTGTGATTCCTGTGATTCATTCAGTCATAGTTCCCAGTCATGTACCAGTTCAGTAGAGCAAGTGTGTGCCTTCCAAGCCTACAAGAACAATCCATTTTCCAATACATATAATCCGGGCTGGAAGGATCATCCATACTTTTCCTACAAGAACAGTAGCAATGTGTAGAATCCTCAGCAAACTATACCACCTCAGCAGACACGAACACCAGCAGATGCAGGGATATGTACCACCACACCCACCAGGTTTCAGCAGGCCACCATTATCAGCACCACCATTGCCGGCTCAACCGAGTGGTGAAATTTCAGAGCTGAATAATATGATGTTACAAATGCAGAAAAATATGGAGGCAATGCAGGCTCACAACAAGCACTTGAAGACTCAGTTAGCTCAGATTGCACAATCAAATGCTCAAAGGCAACCGAGCCACCTTCCATCATAACCCACACCTCCAGTACCACAGGCTCCACATAATCCCCCGAGGGTCCATGTCAATGCCATTACTTTGAGAAGTGCAACTGCTTATGAGGGTCCGAAAATTCCTACTGATGATGTTAATTCTTATTTTGCAACTGGAGCTAAGAAGACCAATGATGTGGTGATTGAAGACTTAGAGGTAGAGACAGTTCCAGATAAGGAGGTTGAAGCACCTAAGGAGAAGGTAGATGACACATCGATTGATACGATCCCGAGGCCACAGGTTAGGTTGCCCTTTCCATACAGGGTGACCAGGAGTAAGAATGATAATCATTTCAGTAAATTTTTAGCTATTGTGAAGAATTTGTAGGTTACTGTTCCTTTTACTGATTTGATAACTCAAATTCCTACTTACACTAAGTTTTTGAAAGACATTTTGAGCAGGAAACGCGAGTTGAATGTGGTGGAGACCGTAGCACTTACGGAGGAGTGCAGTGCCATATTGCAAAACAAATCCCCACCCAAGCTGAAGAACCCGAGAAGTTTTTCTATTCCTTGTGACATTGGCCCACTGTTTATTGATAAAGCTTTATGTGGTTTAGGGGCTAGTGTTAGTGTCATGCCTTTGTCAATTTCCAAAAAGCTTGATATGGGTGCTTTGAAGGTTACTAACATTACTTTGCAGATGGCAGATAGGAAAGTGAAGTACCCTAAAGGTATTTTAGAGGATGTCCCGGTGAGAGTTGGGAAATTCTTTATTCCTGTTGATTTTGTTGTGTTAGACATGGATGAGGATGCTCATATTCCGATTATACTTGGTAGACCATTCTTACACACTGCAGGTGCTGTTATTGATGTCAAAAATGGTAGTTTGACTCTTTCTGTAGGGGATGATAAAGTCACATTTAACCTTAATGCTGCTCTTAAGGGTCCTAAGATGGAACAGTCATGCTATGTTATTGATGTCATTGATGCGATTGTTGTTGATGACATGCCTCGATCCACTACAAAGGATCTTCTGGAGGCCGTTGTTTGTCTTGATGTTTGTGCAGGTGAAGGTACATTTGATGCCGACAGTTTGGTACAGGATCTTACTGGTGAGGAATTGAGTACGGATGAGTGCTGGAGATTTATTGAATTACCTCAACAGGTTTGTTCTGTCAAGGAGGTAACCCAACCTCAGATGAATCCCCTCCCCTCTAACTTGAAATATGCTTTTCTAAATGATAAGGAGTTGTATCCGGTTATTGTTAGTGGTTCTCTTACTGATAGTCAACTTGATAAGCTTTTGTCTGTGCTTAAATCTCATAAGAAGGCTATTGGTTATACTATTGATGATTTGACTGGTATTAGTCC
The DNA here is from genome assembly GCA_016808085.1 of Suaeda aralocaspica. NCBI lineage: Eukaryota > Viridiplantae > Streptophyta > Magnoliopsida > Caryophyllales > Amaranthaceae > Suaeda > Suaeda aralocaspica. The sequence continues at coordinate 1,409,498 of PYUH01000093.1, forward strand.
TGATTTTTGTATGCATAGATCAGAATTCATTTAGAGGAGGGTCATAAGCCTTGTATACAGGGTCAACGTCGTTTGAATCCTAACATGTAGGAGGTGGTGAAGAAAGAAGTTCTTAAACTTCTAGTTGCAGGTATCATTTACTCGGTGCCTGATTCCCAGTGGGTAAGTCCCGTACAGGTAGTCCCTAAGAAGGGGGGAACAACTGTTGTTCGTAATGATAAGAATGAATTGTTTCCTATTAGAGTTGTTACAGAATGGAGAATGTGTATTGACTATAGAAAACTGAATGTTGCAACTAAAAAGGATCATTTCCCCCTCCCTTTTATTGATCAAATGTTGGAAAGATTATCTAAGAATAAGTATTTCTGTTACCTTGATGGATATTCGAGTTTCTTCTAGATTCCCATCCATCCTGATGATAAAGAGAAAACCACCTTTACATGTCCTTATGGTACTTTTGCATATCGTAGAATGCCTTTTGGTTTATGTAATGCACCAACTACTTTTCAACGTTGCATGATGAGCATCTTTTCTGAGTTCATAGAGTCTATTATGGAAGTCTTCATGGATGATTTTAGTGTCTATGGTTCTGAGTTTGAATCATGTTTGACTAACTTGACTAAAGTTCTCGAAAGATGTGAGCAGGTGGAATTTGGTCTTAATTTGGGAAAAATGCCACTTCATGGTCAATGAAGGGGTGGTATTGGGACATTTGGTGTCCGAGCGCGACATTGAGGTGGATAAGGCGAAAATACAGGTAATTGACCAATTGCCACCTCCGGTGAATGTTAAAGGGGTAAGAAGTTTTTTGGGCCATGCTAGCTTTTATAGCAGGTTTATTAAAGACTTTTCTAAAATTGCGAAACCACTAACCCAATTGCTTCTAAAAGATGCTGAGTTTAAATTCACCGATGAATGTCTTGAGTCCTTTAATATGACAAAAAATGCATTAATTTCGGCACCTATCATACAATCTCCCGATTGGAATTTACATTTTGAGATAATGTGTGATGCTAGTGATTTTGCAGTTGGTGCAGTTTTAGGTCAAAGGAGGGATAAGGTTCTACATGCTATTTACTATGCTAGTAAGATCTTGGATGAAGCTCAAGTCAACTATGCCACCACGGAAAAGGAGTTGGTTGTTATTGTTTATGCATTAGATAAATTTCGTGCTTACCTTGTAGGTTTGAAAGTTATTGTTTACACTGACCATGCAGCTCTTAAGTATCTACTTGGGAAGAAGGAAGCCAAACCGAGGCTTATTCGGTGGATTTTGTTGCTTCAAGAGTTTGATCTCAAGATTCGTGATAAGAAGGGAGCAGAGAATATGGTAGCTGACCAATTATCGAGGATACGGTATGATGATGGGGAGATCTCTACCCCTATCGATGATTCTTTTCCTGATGAACATCTGTTTGCAGTTTGTGTAAATTCTCCTTGGTTTGCTGACTTTGCTAATAATGTTGTTGGAGGTGTCTTACCCTGTGATTTGACTTACCAGCAGAAAAAGAAGTTTTTGCATGATGTTAAGCGATACTTTTGGGATGATCCCAACTTGTTTCGTGAGTGTGCAGATGGTCTATACAGGAAATGTGTTCCGGAATGGAAAGTCTATGGTGTACTTCACCATTGCCATTCATCACCGTATGGAGATCACGTTGGATCTTCTAAGACGATGTTTAAGGTCCTCGAATCAGGTTTTTATTGACCCACTATCCTACAGGATGCTAGAGCCTTTATTATGTCTTGTGATTCGTGCCAACGAACAGGTAATTTTTCACAAAGGCACGAAATGCCTCAAATAGGTATATTGGAAGTTGAGATTTTTGATGTTTGGGGCATTGATTATATGGGACTCTTCCCATTCTCTAATGGAAATCATTTCATATTAGTTGTTGTGGATTATGTTTCTAAATGGGTGGAAGCTCTTGCTACCTCCTCATTGCGATTCTAACACTGTATTGAGGTTGTTTAAGCAGGTCATCTTTCCTAGGTTCGGAGTCCCTAGAGTTGTCATCAGTGATGGGGGAAAGCATTTCCATGAGAAGAGGTTAGATAAGCTGCTGGAGAAGTACGGTGTCTACCACAGAACGGGATTGGCTTACCATTCACAAACCAGTGGTCAAGTGGAGGTTTCAAACCGGGAAATCAAAGCTATTTTAGAGAAGACGGTTGCAAAATCGAGGAAGGATTGGACTAACAAGCTCTATGATGCTCTATGGGCGTACAGGACGACTTTCAAAACTCCAATTGGCACTTCACCGTTCGGGTTAGTTTATGGTAAAGCGTGTCATCTTCCGGTTGAGTTAGAGTACAAGGCATATTGGGCAGTAAAGGAGTTGAACATGGATGCTAAGCTCGCGGGAGAAAAGCGACTTCTTCAATTGAATGAGCTCGATGAATTCCGTTTAGCTGCATATGATAGTGCCAAAATCTATAAAGAGAAGACTAAAAGGTGGCACGACAAGAGAATCATGAGAAGAGAGTTTCAAGTTGGTGACAAGGTATTTCTATTCAACTCCCGTCTAAGATTATTTCCTGGAAAGCTGAAATCCAGGTAGAGCCGTCCTTTTACGGTTACTATGGTGAGAAAATTCGGGTTCATTGAGGTTCAAAATGATAAAGGTGAAAAGTTCAAGGTTAACGGACAACGATTGAAGCTCTACTATGAAGGCGATGCGGTTGGACTAGTGGAAGAGGTGCATTTCCACAATCCTGACTCCAATTGACCACTCCGGACTACGGTCAAGCTAATGACCTTAAAGAAGCACTTTGCGGGAGGCAACCCGTAGGTAGTTAAATTATTTTTCATACTTTAGTTTCATTCTTTTTCTTAGTTTATTAGTGAGTGAGTGTGAGGGACTAACGGTTTTTGTGAAGTGCTAGTGTTTTTGTAAGTTTTATGGTGTGATGTGATTCTATAAGTAATTGGTATGATGTTGGAGTTGAGTGTGGAGATGTTGGTTATGTTCCTTCATTGTTACATGCGTATAACCCGCATTTACCACCACATTATCCCAAATTTTATCCTTCCCATCACCCTAGCCACGTTACAAGCTGATAAAGACATTTTTTGATCGGCATGTGCATGTTTTTAGTTCTTGTGAAGTGAGTCAATTGCCAAAGCTAGTGTGTATTACTTGCATTTCGAGTCGACCTCCGCATTAGGATTGAGTGAATACCCTTAAACACGTGCATGAGGTGTGAGATTTGGGTTTGGGTTCTCAAAAAATTGCATTTAAACACTTTTTGCATTTGCATTCTTTTGGGATTAAGGGTGAGCTTCATTATTTATACTCAATTGTGTGTGTGGAGTGACACCGACTGAGCTACTCCAGTCATCGACTTCTATTTCTTACATGGTTGGCTTATTGATTTGGATTTAAGTGAATGGCGGTCAAGGAATTTTGATGGGTTGGTTGAGGAACTTACATGCTCGGAATTGCTTGAGTTGATTCGTTTTTCAAAGTTCAAGGGGAGAAGTCATTGTTTGTGTGGTTGTGATGGGTTGGTTGAGGAACTTACCAAGCCACATTACAAGCCTATTAGCCCTATTACATAATGCATTATATGCCCAAACTTGGTTTTGGGGAGTTGAAGTAGTTGTGATGTTGTTAAAATAAAGTTTTGAAGGGTCTTATGGAAGATTGATGGTGAAGTAGTGGAAATGTTATTGATGAAAGTTAAATTATAAAGTTTCACATATAAGGCTCTGCATACCAATGTCTAGGCTGTTGTAGTTAATTAAAAAGTCATATTTTATTCATGGCCTAGTTATGTATGTGTGATGATTATTGTTTATTGTTTATTGAATTTTAAGCATAAACAAATCATTAAGAGTCTTGAAACTATGTTTTATTATGCATGAAAAATAAAGTGAAAAATTTTTTTTATGAAAGCATAATAAAGTTGAAAAAAAAAGGCTGAAATAAAAAGAAAGAAGTTTAAAGTTTGTGAAATAGTGGTTGATGATTGAATTATGAGAAGTATGGTGTTGATGTGAAAAATGAAGAAAAGTTTGGTTAGATTTGGTTGAATTGGATGATGGAGAATATTGATGATTTTCCTCGATTTTATATGCGTATACCCCGCATTCCACCACATTATCCCAAATTTTTATCCTACCCATCACCCTAGCCACGTTACAAGCTTATTAAAGTCCTTTTTTATCTTCATGCACATGCTATGGTTATTGTGAAGTGAATCCTTTGTCAAGGTCGTAGAGTATTAATTGCATTTCGAGTCGACATTTAGGATGAGTGGATACCCTCAAACACTTGCATGAGGTGTGAGATGTGGGTTTCAGGTTCTTAAAATTGCATTTAAACACATTTTGCATTGCATTCCACATTTGGTTGGGAGGTGAGGGTTAGAGCTTCATTGTTATAAGCTCATCATTAATTGTGTGGAGTGACAACCCGTGAGCTACTCTAGTCATCGATTCATTAAACTTGCTTGGTTGGTTTTGTTTGACCTATATTTAGGAAGGACGGTAATTGGGTGCTTGATTGGCTAGCCTTGATCCATGTGTCTTCGGATGTTCTCTTGAGTTATGATGCTTAATTTGTTTTTATGGGGTGTAGTCAATTTCGTTGTGTTTTGTTTGGGACAAGCAAAGGTTTGGTTTGGGGGAATTTGATATACATGTTTTATGTTGTGTTTTTCCCTCATTTTCGGTTAATTCTCGTGCTAAATAGTTAAGTTTGTGGCTTCGTTTTGATTAAATATCGTCTTTCGATGTTAAGTTATGTTTTGGAACAGTTTTAGCATCTTTAGTTGACTTTTAGAACCTTCTACGGTTATTTTATACTTTTTCGGTTATTACGCGTGGTTTTCGGTTTTGTTTATATGTTACTGGAGCGTAATAGAGAGTTATGAAGTCATTGGAGGCTTAAACGAGTCAAAATGTACTTGCCTCGGGATGCGTGCCAAGTCACGAAAAGTCACGAGCGAGTTTCGAAGAATTGAGCGAAGAAATAAGCAAGATCGTCAAAATATAGGAATGCAAATTCCATGCGGGCGCAGCCTTTAATCATCTTTTGATCTATGCGCCCGCAACATAGATCAGAAATATCAGAACTCACTCATTATTCACCATGCGGGCGCAGGGAACAAACTAGGTTTGTTCTATGCGGGCGCAGATGCAATATTTTGGTGCCCGATTTTTCTTTCCATGCAGTTTTTGCTCGTGGGTTTTAATTAATTAAAAACCCAAATCCTATATATACTCTATGTAAAGGGGGCACGACTCTACCTAGTTTTTATTATACTTTTAGACCTAGGAATCCAAAATTCACTATTCTCTCTAGAATTTTAGGATTAATTACTTTGTTCATGAATTCAAGCTTTCAATCAATGGAATTCAATCTTTATTTTGGTAATCTCTTTTCTTATGCTTTTTAATTCTTTTAGTTTCATGATTCTCTTTAATTTCTTAGTTTTTAGTTTAGATTAATTAGTTTTGCTATTTTGGTTCTTAATTTAGTTTTATTAGTAATTAATTTAGTTTTAATTAATTCTTTGTTCATGATCATGTTGTTTGATTTCAATTTTGCTTTTGTTCCCTTAATTATGAGTGAGTAGTCGTTTTCTCTAGGGTTAGGGGATCTATGATCATGATTTGAATTTAAATTATGTTTTCTAATTAGTTCTTGGCTTCTAATTGAATTCCTATTATTGATTTTCTAGTGATTGCAATTAAATTGTGGCCAGATTTAGTTGTAAGTTAGATTATTGTTGAAATCGAGCTTCCTGGGTCGATGCCCGAGCGGTTAATGGGGACGGACTGTAAATTCGTTGGTTCCGAGAGGTAAGATTACCACAATTAGACCACTGAATAATAGGCAAAAACGAATTTATACGAGCGAGAGCCGGTAAAGGAGTTTTGAGGGAGTCTAAGTTCGAGAGAATTAGTGAGCCATAGTTCAATGAATGCCAATGAATTGATTAGTGAGCGTTAATTGAGTTTGTTGATTGATCATAGTGAACCGATAGCCCTAGGTTTCCATTAAAAGAGTTTAATCGTTATTTTCCCGTCATTTCCTTAGCTTCTTCTTAGTTTTAGAAACCATTTACCGAAATTTCCACCAAGGCCCCTTACACGCTTTAGGCTTTTTAGAGCTAGTAGAATTTAATAGCTTCCCTGAGGATTCTATCCCTACTTCCCTAGCTATATTAGTTAGAGTTGTTCGGTTATTTTTGAGAGGTTTGCGATAGCCTGTTCATTAATGTAATACAAAAATAATACAACTTAATAGTTTCTAAACACCGAAATACGCATCCATATGCATTTTTCATCATCATCGTTCTCTAGATGCATTTTTACGTGCAGCCTCAGAACAAAGGCTCATGTTATAGAACGGCTAAATAACAAGAGCCTGTGCACATGAATATGAGGCATGTTTCAGAATTCAAACGAGCTATCATATTATTGGTTTTATTTTTATTTTTTTTACGCGCAAAGTAGCTAGGAAAAGCTAATAACAACGTAACCTAAAAAATAAGACTAATGAGGTTTCATCATCATCGATCTCTAACTGCGTTTTGTTTCACGTGAAACCTCAGAACATAGTCTCATGCATCACAACGGCTTATCAGCAAGAGTTTGTGCATATCAACATAAGGCAACAAATTGAATAACATAGTTTTTTGCAACAATTATTTAACCATATGTTTTACTCTAAGAAAGAGAGAGAGAGAGAGAGGACATCTAATGAGAAACGAGATAAAATAATATGACACTACAGAAAAAACTGTGTTTACAGACATCCGTCTCTACTGACAATTAGCTACAGATTTAGAGACAGATCAAATGCGTTGTTGAAATCGTCGTTACGTTGCTAATTCAAATTAGAGATGGATTTTGAAAATCTGTCAATAATTTTTTGTTTTTTTTTTTTTAAATCTATACATTCTCTAAATTATTAATTGAACTTGTGACCTCAAAGTCACTTAGTTGAACTTAAACCAACTCTATCAAGTACTCTTTCTTGAACATATATACATAGAATTGTATATAAATGAAGGGAAAAAATAGAGACAAATCCGTCTCTTAAGTGGAAGTTTTTGTTTGTATCTAATTTTTTTTGTCTTCAAAATTATAGAGGGAATTTAGTGACGGAAAAAAAAATTATCTCTACTTTAGAAACGGAATTTTGAAATTCGTTTCTATTTTAGAGACGGATTTTTAATTCCGTCTCTATATTTTTGTAGAGACGGATTTTGAAATTTCCGTCTCTACTTTTAGAAACGGAGTTTATCCGTCTCTAAAATGAGTTATTTTTTTTGTAGTTGCTTGTCAAGAGAAAAAGAGTTACATTCAATGAAACTATTTAATATAGCCAATATTTGCAATGAAATATTCCATGTACAACATGTTTGGCATAGTACATTTTATTACTTTTATTTCCGCGGAACCATTATGAATTTCACGCTCAATTGGTTATATATTGATATTTTCCCATATAAAATTTACTATTTGTTGATTTACTTCCTGTTTTCACGGCCTTCAATCATGTATTTATGTCTTTTGATTTATTTTCCTTTTACCCAGCCTTTAATGGTTTATATAAACATTTTTTTTGTGTATCTTGAATGTAATTTCAAAAATCATATCTTGTCTTAGTAATTCCTAAACACTTAAACACTTATCTATAAGCATTTTTCATTGTCATCTTTCTCTAATTGCATATTCACGTGAAGCCTCAAAACAAAGTTTAATGTATAACAACAACTAATCAACAATTGAAGTCTACGCATATCAATGTGAGACATGTTCCTGATGAGTTCATCACATTGTTGGTTCTTTTTTTTTATTTTTCAGACCAAGAAAAGTTAATTACAACCTTAAGAAGAATTCACTACAAGAAAGACGCTCAATTCCGAAGAAAAAATTTTGACGGATTTGTTTTGATAGAATTTTATTTCATCGAAAATTTCCGATGGACTTTTGACGGATTAATAATCCGACATAATTTTTAATATTTCATCAGAAGCGAAAGGAATCAAACAAAAGTTACCAAATTTCTGACGGGAAAAAAATTTCGTTGAAAATTTCTGTTGATAGAATTTTTTTCAAGATAAGTAAAAAATCCTACCTACAAATTTACTTTCTCGCTTCTCTTTCCTCATTCTTATTTTTTTTTTATCTTCAACCACTATCACTCATTTTCTCTCTTTAATTTTATCCTCGACTCTTTTCCCCTCTTCAACTCAACTCCATCACTACTCATTTTAATTTTCTTCCTTCAACTCCACCTTCGCACTCACCACTTTGTAACTTCGCCGAAAAATTTCCCACCACCTTGTTTTCTATGGTCAAATTTAGATCTATAGTTTTTATGATCAAATTCAACCACTTTGTAACTTCGCCGAAAAATTTCCCACCACCTTGTTTTTTGTGATCAAATTTAGATCTATAATTTTTATGATCAAATTCAACCCAAAAGACTTTGAAGTTGAATTTGTTTTTGGAGCAATGGTTTATAAGGTATGTCGTTCGATTTTTTGTTTGATTTTAATTCGCTTTTTGTTTTGATTTTTTTGTTTAATTTTAATTCATTTGTTTGTTTGATTTTTCTTTTTTTTTTGGTTTAATTTGTTTTTGGATTTTTGTTTAATTATTTTTTTTTTGAAATAAATATTAATTCATTAATAAAGAGTCATACGACATCTACAATAGAGATCAAAACTAACAAATTCAAAACAATCTTAATCAAATAATATTCAAATTGAACAAAACTACGATCGTTGTATATAAGATCTGACAATGATGAATACCCTCTTCCACATCGATGTTCTATGCAGCCTTCAACGAGGGGATCTTTCGATTTATTATAATTTTGAATCTAAGCAAAATTTAACTCGATTGATTGTAGTGGTAGAATCGACATCTGATGCAACCCCATACAAATCTTCATTAACAAATTAAATCTTTAGCTAAAAATAAAACCCTAACCCCAAACTCTCACAAGGAGAGAGATAAAACCCAAAATATGGGTAGATAAAACCCAATATATAGGTAGTAAAACTCCCTATTAGGGAGAGAATGGAGATTTATTATTGACATAAACAAAAAAAACTAGTTCAAAGAGGAAAAGAGGGGCTTACCATCGGCCGATAAGGCTGGTGGTAGCCCCTAGATCTGGAAAACTAGGGTTTTAGAGAAAGAGAGAGAAGAAACGAAATTCATGCATGCATTTAGACAAAGGATTGTTTAATTAGTTTTTTGGTTTAATTTGTTTTTTGTTCAAGTTTTTAGTTTAATTCGTTTTTTGACTTTATGGTTCGTGGTGGTGAAAAAGATGGTTTGTGGTGGGTTGGTTTTGTGGGTGCATGGTCAAGGGGCTTTTGGGTGTGTGTGGGTGGTTAGGAGTGGCTGCGGATGTGGGAGGTTTAGGTGGGTAGTCAGAGGTGGTTGTGGGTGTGGATGGTGAGAGGTTGTTGTTGGCTATGTGGGTTGCTTTGCGAGTGGTTGTGCGTAGTGGAGTGGCTGCCTCACTACATGCTTTTTTTTTCTTTTTTTTTATTTTTTTCATTTATTGGTTTTGCAACAAAATTTCCGATTGCCACCCATCCGTTGGAAAAGTCCATCGGAAATTCAAGCACGCTTTTGTCGGAATATTTTCGGAAATATCATACTTTCGGACGACATAATTTCCAGCAGAAAACTTCTGATGGATGAATTCCATCTCTTGCATGTAGTGAGTCTAAGGATATTTCTTCATCTTCCTTCTCTAATTGCTTTTTCACGTGAAGCCTCTGAATAGAGGCTCATGTAACACAATGGCTTATCAGCATGAGAGCGTGCATATGAATGTGAGGCAACAAATTGAATAACATGTATTTTTACAACAATTATTTAACTATATATTTTACATAAAGAAGAAGAGCGATAAAAAGAATATATGATGCGAAAAGAGATGATTGAAGTACATTCAATGAACCTATTCATTATAGACAATTGTTCCATTGAAGTATTCAATGTCTAACACATATAATTTGGCATAATACATATTATTACTTTTATTTCCACGAAATCAATATAGTTTCATATCGATCAATTGGTTATGTTTTGATTTAATTTTTCCCATATTAAATTTGTTATTTGTTGATTTACTTAGCTTTCCTTTTTTTCGGCCTTTAATTCTCTATTAAACCCCATTTTGGCACTGAACTCACTCATGCTCTTCTCAAAAGCTAAATAAATTAATTCAATAAAATTTAAAATTCCAAACTTTCATAGCAATCCGATAATATTTTACTAATAAATAAAGATGAAGTGAACAACCTTTGTTGTAGTTTTTAGTTATAAGTAAATGTTTAAAAGTCTATTACTTCCTCAATTTTCAATTAGTTGCAAGAAAGTGAATTGCATCTATTTTTAGGCTTTTTTTTTTAATAAGATAGAGAAAAAGAAATACATGTAACGAAAAAAAGATAAATTGGTAGCTTAAAAATCGAGAATATTCCATTCAATTGAAAAATCCAATGTAGGCAATTTTTGCAATCAATTTAAAAGTGTTGAAGTATTCAATAGTCAACGCATTTGGAATACTGCATTCCGCTACTTTGATTTCTACAGTATCACTATGAATCTTGTAATGCTCTATTGATTATCTATTGTTTTTTCCCATATTAAATTTATTATTTGTGGATTTAGTTTTCGTTTTTGGCCTTTAATTCTCTACTTAAACGTCTATTGATTCACCTCTCTTTTACTCAAACTTCAATGGTATATATATAATTACATAATCATTTTCATGTGGATCATAAATGTGTAGTAAAAAAATTCTCTCTCTAAATAAGGGAACTATAATGAGGAGGTCTCTTGTAAGTCCATCTTTTCCGGTAAAACCTTAACGAGTTATATTGCCTGACAAAGATGATGTATGTACATGTCAACAAATTTTGTTTTAATTAGTTTATAGTTACGGATATATATATTTAATGCCAATTACTTCCTTAATTTCCAATTAGCTTCAACCTTATTTATCTATGTTATACTCTACGAGGAAGAGAGAGAAAAATAGAGACATGTGATGAAAACAGAGATAAAATAATGCGAGTAGCTTGTAAAGGAAAAAAGAGTTCCATTCAATGCAACTATTCATTAACTATACGAAATTCTTGCAATGAAGTATTCAATTTCCAACACGTTTGGCACAATACATTCTCCTCCCTCCGTTTTAGAATGTTTGTCACGTATGCTATTTTAGGTGTTTCCAAATGTTTGTTACATTTAGAATCTTTCCATTTATATAAAGACTTCCCGTTGGTTATTAATTCATAGCATTTATTATTCTAATATCATAGCCAAATTTTACTTTTTTTTTTTTGAAAGGATAGCCAAATTTTACTTATTTGTGATTGATTAAACTAAATAAAAATATCAATTAAATTACAATGAGCATTAATTAACGCATTGAAATCAGCTTTTTTTTCAATCAAATTAATGTATGTTAATCTTATTAGCTTAACTCTTAATATTTGTGCAAAATTCCAAAAATAATGATCATTGTGATTCGGAGGGAGTATTACTTTTATTTCGATGGAATCACTGCGGATTTCATAATGTTCAATTGATATTGAATTCATTTTTTCCGATGTTAAATTTATCACCTATTGATTTACTTCCGTTCTCATGACCTTCAACCATGTATGTGTTTAGATGTCTATTAATTCATTTTCCTTTTACCCAGTCTTTAATGGTCTATATAAACATTTGTCCTCTACATCTTGAATGTAAATACAAAAAGCATATCGATCTTGTCTCACATTTCCTAAACACTTAAAACACACATCGATAATCATTTTTCATCATCATCATCATTCTCTGACTGCATTTTCACGTGAAGCCTCACAACAGAAGCTCATGTATCACAACTAGGGGTATGCAAAAGCGGGTACCGCAAGTTCGGGTACTCGAAAGTGCGGGTACTGACTTTTCAGGTAGTGAAATTTTACTACCTGAGACCAACCCGAAAATTTCGAGTAGCCGAAATAAGCGGGTACCCGCAATTTTATTTTCCTACTATTTTTTTTAAGTAAAGTATAGTTGGACAAATTAGAATATTTATACTCGTACTTCAAATTACAAACTTGTTCTTTTTTTAACAAGAGTGAAAGCAAAATAAACATTAAAAAAAAACATAAAATACATAGTACATCACTTCATAATAATAAACAGGCAACATAGTCCATCATTAAGACATGAAAATAGTAAATTAGTAAGATGAAAATGAAAAAAAATCATAAAAGAGAAAATATTAAAAATAAAGAGAAAAGGAAAAATAGAAAAATCAAAGCTACATAAAAAATTGGGAGTAAGAATTACAACAAAGCTAAACCAAAAAAATTAGAAAAACAAAGCTAAACTAAAAAAAAATAGGAAAAAACGAAAATATAAAAACTAAACCAGGCATCGGGTACCCGGAACAACAAATTTCGATACCCGTACCCGGTCAGAAAATTTCGGGTACCCGATATGCGGGTACCCGACTTGTAAAAAATTGTTTTTAGCCCCAAAATTACCCATTTTAATGATCGGGTAGTGTGGGTATCGGGCCGGGTTTTCTTGCACACCCCTACCACAACGATTAATCAATAAGAATCTATGCATACAAATGTGAGGTATGTTCCAGATGAGCTCATTAAAAATTTTTTTGTTCTTTTTTTTTGCTGTAAAGTAGGAAAAGTCACTACAAGAAAACGGGAAAATAGCGACGGTTTTTTTGCGACGGGAGTAAATTCCGTCGCAAATATAGAGTTTGCGACGGAAATCCCCTTGTTTGCGACGGAAATAGCCGTTGCAAAAAAGTGACAAACCAAATCTGATGACCAAATACTTTTTGCGACGGAATTTTATTTTCCCTCGCAAAAAATCGACAAACCCTTATTCTATTTTGTCGCCAAAAAATTAAACCAACACAACACATCACTTCTTCTTCTTATTCGCCATTCTCCCTTCTCCCACAAACTAACCTAACCCAAAAACCCTCCTCCTTCCTCTTCACCATTCTCCTTCTTCTTTGCCCTTCTCCTTCGCTTTCTCTCTCTTCAATGGATCCTTGAAATTCCTTCCTCAAACCCTAATTTCTTCATATTAGATCTATCATCAAAACCACCATGAAAGATTAAATCACCAACTCAGAGTTTACAGTTTCCAGAAACTGCAATTTCACTAAAAAAGCATGGCATTTAGCCTCGATTCTTCTATTCCTCCGAAGGCCTGCCTCCATTATTGAGCTTGTAGAAAGATGTTCGTTGTTCGAAACTACGCCGCAATTCGTCAAGTTTCTTTGCTCAATCCCTAATTCGCCTATTCAATTGACTGCGAACAACTTCGTAGTGCTTTCGATGTCGGTGTTTACTGCTTTCGGTGAGCTCGTCGCTAGTTCGTTACCTAATTCTCCTTCCCCTTCTTGTTCGTTACAAGATTGGATTTTTATGTGTTACATTGATTGATTGATGTTTTATGTTTTAATTATTTGATTATTTCGTTTCAAGTGATAAACCCTAATTTTGATTATTGGTTATAATTAGCTTCTTGGGGTTTAGATTTTGATAGTGATGATTGAATGATCTTAGGTTGAAATTTTTTACTCCAATTTTGAAGGCTTTCTTTTCATTCTTTGATCTTTTCTTAGTTGATTTTTGTGGTTTGAACTTAATTTTGAATATGTCAGACTTTATTTGAAGTCTTTTTGATAGTTAGAATTGTATAATTGATTGTTTGAATCTTTAGTTGATCTTTTGTTTTGGGGTTTAGATCTTTATTTGAACTTAACTGTTTTCATCAGTTATTTGAATCCGTCACTTCGACCTTCTTTTTCTAATGTATGTAATATAACTCTGTTGAGAAAACTGATATGTGTATCCTAATAACTAAGTTTATGAGTGCTTGATGTTTAAAAATATCATCTGCTATTACTTGAGGAAGACATTTGAGATCGTTGATAAAATTGACTTGAATGAGACATGAGATCGTTGATAAAGTTGGCTTGAATTTTTATTTTTTTTTATTGTACAAATTCTGCTCTGAAGTTGATTTATGTTCATCACCCTCACCATTAACTTGTTGATTCTATTGCAATAGTTCATGCACTCTGACCCTTTTTTTAGTTTGAAGTGTTTAATTATGTACTTCTTCAAATTACTTGTGTCTTATCTATCACTCTTATGATTGCTTCTGTTTTATGCAATCATGTATATGACTATGGCATCAGTAATATTTCATACTTTGTGCTTTAAGACTTAAAGCATTTGTTAGTCTGCTACATTGGTTTTACTTGAGCTCTTAATTGTTACATCAGTAAAGTCAGCACAACAGTTATGGTGTATCATTCAGCTGTATGTTGCTTTTGAAACTAGATATTTGGCTATTGTTCTCAAACTAGATATTTGTTCTCAAATGATGTTTGTGTGCTACAGTTGTTGTACGCAGTAGTTGCCTGTTGTTTTTCCTGTTTTGCTTAGTCTTTGGTGTAGTTACTGCTATTTCAGGTTATTGGTGTAGTAGCTTTGCAGGTTGTTTTTCTTTTGCTGTTTTTGTGGCTGAATGCTTGCAGTGCAGCAAATCCTGCAAGGTTTCTTGCAATGTTTGAATGAGGTCAGTTGACAATTAAATTTCGATATATGATTAAGTGATACGGTTTGGTTATTATTATGGATTGAACCGCTGCTTTACCCCGGATTATGCATGAATTATTGCCAATGATAAAGAGTAAAGCGTGCATTTGCATTATTATTAGGATAAGGGAATATGCTATTTTCTCAATGAAATAGTCAGACTTTGAGCAAGTCCGATCTCTGTGTGCATCCGCACTACCTGCTTAGCCTAAAATTGTTTTTGGTTGGTTACCATTCACCGAGTTAGTGCTTTGTGACTTGGTATTGTCAATATTCATTTTGCTATAGTCCAAAACAAGAAAAGTTCAGATTTTTCCTGTTTAGATGCATGTCACTTTTTTGATTGCCATCTTACTAGTGTGTTTTTTCCTATTGGCTATAACTCAGCAAATTGGCTTTACTTTCAAAAGGTGTAATGAATTGAAGCTTAAAAAGTTATATTAATTGTCCTTTTTCTTGATCACTTTATGTGGTTTCAATTAAAGAACATTAGAACTTAGTTGTACTAAGTATGGGTACTTAAGTGGGGTGTTATTTAGGTTGTTATTAGTCAACAGAGTTATTGGTCGCTTTTTAGTTGTCATAAGCTAATAACTAAGATACGAGTATTTAGTATGAAGTTAGTTGTTTGTTGCCGATTTGTCGGTCTTTTCTTCTCTCACATTTCTTGTCAATACGCTCACCAAGAATTTTTTTGGTTCACATTCTGATATAATTATGGTCATGGATATTCTATCTAAACCTTGTGGAGTTGTGGTAGTGATTGCTTTATCATAATTGGTTGTGCTTGCTGTGTCTCAATGGTTGTCTCTAAGTTAAGTGTTACTTCATTCATAGGTGTCAAGTGCTACAGCAACCTTTGCTATGATGTTCTCATCGTCGATATCCGTTGTAGAATACTACCTTCTTAAACGATTCCCCGTTCCATATGGTAAGCTCATCTGTCCTATAATGTGCTTAAAGATTAGCAAACATTACTCCATCTAAATTTTACATTAATCCATATAGAATTCCGTCTAAACATTAATTTATCTTGCAGCGGGCTACTTTGTTGGTGTTGCTACATTTGCAGCCTTAGTTGGGCAAATTCTTGTAAGGAGATTGATTGCTGTTATTGGAAGAGCCTCTCTTATCATCTTTATATTGGCATTCACTATTTTTGTCAGTGCCATTTCACTTGGTAAGTATCTGATTCCTCTCTTCCTTGATCAAAGTTGTGTTTTTTTTTTTTCACCAGAAAACTCTGCTGTCTGAACTCACTCGATGATTTTGTGTCTTTTGTAGGCGGAGTAGGCATTTCAAACATGGTTTACATGATTAAAATCACGAGTACATGGGATTCGACAACTTGTGTGCATACAAACCATAGTGAGAATTTTTTTGGTAGGGCTCCTGCTGTCCACATTAGTGCATTTGCGGTAGGGCAGCAGTTGTAGATCCTGTATTAGTGCAGGGAAGTCTCTGGTAGTACTAGATCCCCTGAGCTGCTTTGTTTGCTGTTGCAATTTTTTGGTAGGGCTATTGCTTGCTGGTTCTGAGGTGGGTTGAGCCTTTATGCTGAATTTTGTGCAGCTGGTGTTGTATTATACTGTGGCTGTTTTAGTGGCTTGCTGGTAGTGGTCTAGTGGTTGGGTTGGTGGTGTGGCTGGGTGGTTGAAATGTGTTCAGTTGTTTATTTTGATTGTTTTTTGAATGTTTTCCTTGTTTGCTGCTTTGTGTTAGTTTGTTTTGAGCTGGTTTTGGTAAGGTTGAGTCAACCTCCCAATCTTCCAGGCTTGTAGTTTGTACTTTTTCTCTTGGTTTTTAATAAAACTCCTACATTTGCACCCCAAAAAAAATGTCTTTGTAATAATTTATTATTGTTATTCATCAATTTAATATAGTATTTATTATAATAATTTTAATTTTTGGTTATTAGTACGAGTATTATTATTTCATTACAATTGTGATTTTATTTTTTTCTTTTCAAAAATCGCTATTAGTATCGTTTTTTGAAAACAAACGATACTAATAGCTATTTTTTTATATTTAAAAAACCACTATTAGTATCGTTTTTGTAAAACGATACAAATAGGTCATAAAAAACGATACTAATAAGCTAGTTTTCTACTAGTGTTTTTGTTGCAAATTTGCGAGGGAATTTTCCGTCACAAATTTGCGAGGGAATTTTCCGTCGTAAATTTCAATATTTCTGTCGCAAATTTGGAAATTTGCGACAAAAATTTTAGCGATTGACTTTTTCATTTTTGCGACGGAATCTGTCCGTCGCAAAATCGTTGTTATCTTGTAGTGAGTTACTTACAACCTAAATAAGAAGTCTAAGGAGGTTTCAACAACATCATTCTCGAACTGCAAAACACAGGCTCATGTATCACAACGGCTAATTAGCAAGATCGAGACCTTGCATATAATTGTGAGTCATGTTTTAGATGAGCTCATCTCATTGTGCTTTTTTTTTTTTTTTTTTAGTAAAGTAGGAAAAGTTAATTGAAGGGGAAGGTAGTACAATATATTGTTTGGTTCAATTTATGTACCATCCAGTCTATCATGTTACTACTTTGTCACTTGTATCACTTTTATTTAACTCTCAACATAAAGATTAAAAATTAAATGTATACAACTTAAAATCCCAAGTTTTCTTGGAAAAAAAATAAAATAAAAATCCAAACTTGAAACTTTCTTTGCAATCCATGTCCCTTCACCTTAATTCGGCGCCAATCACATGTATGACTCATCAGTAATTTTGCTTAACCTCAATTCAAATTCACCCTTATCTCTTTTACTCTCTTTCACTTTACTTTTCCCAAAAATAAAAAGAAAAAATTACGAAAAAAAAAACACCATCTTTAACTCTTTACTTCCTCAAAATGGCAGAACAATCAAAATCCAAAACCCTTGAACCATGTAACAAACAAAAAACCTCATTATTATCAGACATTTTCATGGAGAAAAACCTCAAAAAATGGCCAATTAAGGTGAATTTCCTAGGTTGTAGAAAACCCCATCAAAATTGGGCTAATTGGGTGGAAAAAAATATCCCTAAAATTCGCTGAAAAGTGGGTAATAGCAGGTATTTGTGATGGTATTCTGTGTTCATTACATAAAATTAATCTTAACCCTGAAATAGTTCTTGGAATATCTGAATTTTGGTGTTCCAACACAAGTACTTTTGTCTTCCCATGGGGTGAAGCTACTATTACTTTGGAAGATGTAAATGAGTTGTTTGGGTTACCTCTGTTAGGAGAAAGTGTTTGTGTTTCGCCTTTCGAAAGCTCGGCTAAGAGTTTGGAGCATAAATTGTATCAAGTAAAGAATGCTATGTTGGGTTGTAGTTGTAAACTTGATGCTTGGATAAAGTATTTTAATGAGGAGGATGATAAGGTAGAGCATGTTGGGTTTTTAGCGTTTTGGCTATCGACTTTCGTGTTTCCTGATATTAATAGGAAGTCATGTGTTTTCCACTGCGGTTAATCTTGCTTGTGGTGAGAAGGTTGCGCTTGCACCTGCTGTTCTTGCTTGCTTGTATCGGAATTTGACATTTGTCACTCAACATGTTGCTGATTTTGGTTCTGCTAAGAAGGAAATTTCTGTTCCTGCACCATTTCAGATTGTGCAGCTTTGGGCTTTAGAGCGGTTTCCTTGGTTAGGATCGAATTTAGCGAAGCCTTTGGGTTTAGGCTATCCTAGGATTGCTAGGTGGGATGATGTTAGCTGTAAGGTAAATTTGTTTCATGTTCGGAGATCATTAAGGTCATCTGGTGATTGCTTTTGTTGGCGGCCTTATGCTTTGGATTTGGAGTATTAGAGGACCATCTCAACTAAAAGCTTAAGCTGATGGTTGAGGTCCATGAATAGTTTATATACTCTATCACGCCTCCTTACACAAGAGCAAGTTGGGTTTGAAGTGTGGATGCAGCATGGGCCCCCTTATACCCTACGCTTAATTATTCCACTTAGAAGGGAGGGGTGGATGGTTGAGGCCCAAGAATAGTTTATATACTCTATCATGGAGAATTCGTGGCCAAAGTCTTTGTACCTTGATAATGAGAAAGCTTTGTTTGAGGAATTGAAGTCATTTCGTGTGTGTTTGCAGCCTCAAGAGTTGATTGGAATTGGCTGTACTGCAATTTATCGACCTCAAAGAGTACTGATGCAATTTGGATTGGATCAATTTGTAAAATCTACTCAAAATAAACTGTCAAAAGGATTAAAGGGTGATGGTGAAAATGCGAATATTGAAGGCGTTGGGCAGCAACCCAGTGATGAAGAAGTTGATAAGAAACTGTTACTAACAAGCGAGACATTGAAAACAGAATTGAACGATAAGGCTAATGCTAGTCTTGAAAGCGAAGTACTGAAAGTATTAGGGAATGATAGTGGTACTAAGCAAAATAGTAGTGAAAGAAATGATGAACGAACAAGTAAGGAAGACTTAGTGATTTTGGATTCAGATGAAGAGTTGGAAGAGAAATCGAGGTACAAAGATGCTATGCAGTCGAGGAGTAATTCAAAGAGTTCGAAAAGAAGACTTGGAGAGTCAGCTGATGATCCTGTGTACATCAACGAATGCTCTCCTAAGGTTGTCAAGAAATCAGGTGTTTCTTTTGCGACTGCAATTGATGTTGAGAATTACTAACTCATGTGATCAAAGTAGTACATCGGGGTAGTCTATTGTTTACTCATTTTGTTTTAGCATGAATTATCAATTAGAAGTTCGAATCATATTAGAATTTATGATAGTTTGTGAATTGTGAATTTTGAATGTAGTCTCAGTTTATGGCAGTATCTTACTCAAAACTTAGTTTATGTTGCAATACTCAATTACTAATTACTCACGGTGAGTTGCAAAGCAAAATAATTCACAGGGTCTTTTTTGTCTTTTTCATGCAAGTGGGGCACCATAATACCCATGAATGAGTATGTCAATAGTATAACGGAGTTTTGTTGTATTGTATGCAAATTGTGGAACATCTCGCTTAATTCATTTCCTAAATACTAAAATGTAATTACATCTTCAATTAAACATGATCAGTAATAATCATATTCCCCTCCACCATAATTTACCACCGGACCACCACCAACAAACTCGTATTCTCCTTCATCCATCACCACCACTACCACTACCACCACTAATCTCTAATTCTCCTTCATCCACCTTCACCACACGAATCTATTATTCGTCATCACCTCTCTTCTCCACCACCACCACGAATAACTTCAAATTAAGGGTTTAGGATAGTCAACTTGGGTATCAAATTGCGGATTAGGATTTCGAATTAGAGGTATTGGGTATCAAATTGTGATTTAATGTTTCGAATTGGTTATTAATTTGATTGATAAAAAAGTTTATATCAATGCGTTAATTAATGCATATGATAAGTTAATTAACAATATTATTTATTAGGATGATGCATGATATATGTAGCCCTATATATATACACAAATTAGCTATATTCCGTACATTTCTTAAATTGAAACGAATGTAGTTTTAAGGGTTATTATTTTTGTATTTAATTTAACCAATTACAAATAAAAAAAGGTTTGGCCATGATGGTTTACCAGTGAATGTTTCTCCTTCCAATCCACTTTCTTATTTACAAACTAAATTTATATTTTTGGCATTTTATTTTATCATCAAAGTTTTATTTTTTCCTTTGATAAACAATACACCGTACTATGTTTTCCGATTTTTATAATCAACCACAATCATCATTTTTTATTGTACTTTTTATCTAAAAAATCTCACCACATTAAATTGACACATTTTCCATTAGAAAAGACTTTAAATATTTTTTCTCCCAATTATATTAAGCTTCATAATTCTGATTTTAATCAACCATTTTCCACCAAAACACGTATTCCAATGTCTCCAAATAACAATAAACATAATAGTGTCAACTGTCAATAATATTATATCACTATGTCTAATTTTTCTTAATTCACATGCAAAATTCAAAATGTAAAGAATAAAATGGATTGAAAAGGAGTATAAATAATTAAAAACTAATACAAAGACTTTATGCACTTAAAAAAAAAAAAAGAAAGATGTTACTAACCTTTTAAAACTAACAAAAACAAAATGTGCAACAAACCTTTTGAAACACATAAGCACTTAGGTGTTGTTTGGTTCACATGGGAAATTTTATTTCATGGGAAAATTTTTACCTTGCTAATTTCCTAGGAAATGAGAAATTTTGTTTCGTTAGTTGATGGGAATTAAAATTTCCTATGGGAATTTCAACTTACCAAGGAAGGCCTTGTTAACCAAACAACACAACTTTAATTAATTTCCTAGGCGATTTTATTTCCTATGCTATTGGATGTCAACCAAACAAGGGCTTAATGTTACCGCCATCACCCATTGCAAATAAATACTCCGTAAAACCAATTAAACTTTATATGGATTAACTCATTAATGAACTACTCGTAGAGTCGTAGGTAGCAAAATAATGACTTGAATATTTGTTAACCTCTCAAAAAAAAAAAAACTTTAAAAAAATTTAAAGAAAAAGGGTGAAAGAGTAAAGACTTGAATTAATAGACGAAAGATAATAAAGTACCTAAATGGTATTAGAGGATCATCTTAACCAAAAACTTAAGCTTATAGTTGAAGCTCATGAATAGTTTATACACTCTATCACCATAACCCCATCACGCTGGATGCAGCATGGGCCTCTTCATACCCTGCGCTTAATAATTCCACTTAGAAGGAAGGGGTGGATGAGATTCGAACCCGTGACTTTTGTGTCAAGCTGGCGCTGATACCATATTAGAGGATCATCTTAACCAAAAGTCTAAGTTTATGGTTGAGGCCTAGGAATAGTTTATACACTCTATTAAATAGCATTAAAGGGTCACACATGTAGAGTCACACACATTATACCGGCACCAACACCAACACCGATTCACCACCACCCTTAAAAGCACTAACCAAAGGGCCGAGAGTATTACCGCACATCAAAAAAATACTGACTTTTTCAAGACTTCAACCTCAAAACAACATCAACAAAAATGGGAGAAAATCCACAAAATAGAATGACAAATTTTTTATCTACATTAACTAATTACAAATATATAAGATTTAAACAAGACAATTTACTACTCGTAATAAATACTATGAATTAAAAACCAATGTGAACACTTTATACAATTAGACATTAGAGGACCAACTCAATCATAAGCTTATTAAGCGCCAACATGACACAAAGGTCACGGGTTCGAATCTCATCCACCCCTCCCTTCTAAGTGGAATTATTAAGCGCAGGGTATGACGGGCTCTCGTGTGAGGGGCCTCTGCTGCATCCACACGAGAGCCCGTTAACCAATTCCTGGACCTCAACTATAAGTTTAAGCTTTTGGTTGAGTTGGTCCTCTAATATTAGAAATATTGAGATGTAACAATTTTGTGAAAATACCGTAACAAGATTTTTGAACACACATAAATAAATATTTTCTATATAACTACCATCACCCATTGCAAACAAATAATACCAATGAAACCTAATATGGTCATTAATGAACTTAAGACTTGAATTAATGTTTTTAAAAGAAAATAGGGTAAAAAAAAGTAAAGATTAAAGTAATTGAAATAGCCCAAAGAGATGCAAAGTACCAAAATGGTATAAAATTTTTACTACTCATATCATAAATTCAATAATTTCCCAAAGTACTACTTCATAACAAAATATCAGTCACATTAACCCACACAAACCGCCTTTCTTCAACCTCAGTAACCAACACCACCAAAAAAAAATGGCAGAAAATCCAGAAAATATAATGGAAATTCGTGAAGAATTCCTAGTTTCTTCAAAAGGAGGAAAACCCACAAAAAAAACATCAAATTTCATAAAACCCGTTGTAAATTCAAACGATTTAACCCCAGAATTACCCGCAACACCACTCCCCCAAAAACCCATTTCCTTAAATTGCACCTTCAATGGCTGGAGAACCCCAATTCAATCATGGGTTTCATGGGTTGATCGATTACACTCAACTTACGAATTCATTTGGAAAAGAGCAGGAATTTATGAAGCAATTTTAAGTTCAAAGTATAAAATCATTAAAAATGAAGATTTTTTCTTTGGTTTAGCTGAAAGATGGTGTTGTGAGACTAATACCTTTGTTTTTCCATGGGGTGAAGCTACTATTACTTTAGAAGATGTTGCTGTTTTAGGGGGTTACTCTGTTTTGGGTGACTCTGTTTCTGTGGGTCATAATTTTGATGATTTTATCGAAACGGAGAAGAAATTGATTGACATTCATCAAGATATTTCGAGGGGTTCTTCTCAAAAAGCGAATCAAGGTGTTTGGTTAAAGAGATTTATGGATTTAGGAAATGATAGTAGAGTTGAACATGAAGCGTTTTTAGCGTTTTGGCTTTCGAGGTTTGTGTTGCCTACTTTTCCATTTGATGTTGTTGTTAAAAAGTATTTTAGGATTGCTATTTGTTTAGCTAGAGGTGTTGCTATTGCGCTTGCTCCTGTGGTTTTGGCTACTATATATAGGGATTTGAGTTTGTTAAAATCTGNCGGGCTCTCGTGTGAGGGGCCTCTGCTGCATCCACACGAGAGCCCGTTAACCAATTCCTGGACCTCAACTATAAGTTTAAGCTTTTGGTTGAGTTGGTCCTCTAATATTAGAAATATTGAGATGTAACAATTTTGTGAAAATACCGTAACAAGATTTTTGAACACACATAAATAAATATTTTCTATATAACTACCATCACCCATTGCAAACAAATAATACCAATGAAACCTAATATGGTCATTAATGAACTTAAGACTTGAATTAATGTTTTTAAAAGAAAATAGGGTAAAAAAAAGTAAAGATTAAAGTAATTGAAATAGCCCAAAGAGATGCAAAGTACCAAAATGGTATAAAATTTTTACTACTCATATCATAAATTCAATAATTTCCCAAAGTACTACTTCATAACAAAATATCAGTCACATTAACCCACACAAACCGCCTTTCTTCAACCTCAGTAACCAACACCACCAAAAAAAAATGGCAGAAAATCCAGAAAATATAATGGAAATTCGTGAAGAATTCCTAGTTTCTTCAAAAGGAGGAAAACCCACAAAAAAAACATCAAATTTCATAAAACCCGTTGTAAATTCAAACGATTTAACCCCAGAATTACCCGCAACACCACTCCCCCAAAAACCCATTTCCTTAAATTGCACCTTCAATGGCTGGAGAACCCCAATTCAATCATGGGTTTCATGGGTTGATCGATTACACTCAACTTACGAATTCATTTGGAAAAGAGCAGGAATTTATGAAGCAATTTTAAGTTCAAAGTATAAAATCATTAAAAATGAAGATTTTTTCTTTGGTTTAGCTGAAAGATGGTGTTGTGAGACTAATACCTTTGTTTTTCCATGGGGTGAAGCTACTATTACTTTAGAAGATGTTGCTGTTTTAGGGGGTTACTCTGTTTTGGGTGACTCTGTTTCTGTGGGTCATAATTTTGATGATTTTATCGAAACGGAGAAGAAATTGATTGACATTCATCAAGATATTTCGAGGGGTTCTTCTCAAAAAGCGAATCAAGGTGTTTGGTTAAAGAGATTTATGGATTTAGGAAATGATAGTAGAGTTGAACATGAAGCGTTTTTAGCGTTTTGGCTTTCGAGGTTTGTGTTGCCTACTTTTCCATTTGATGTTGTTGTTAAAAAGTATTTTAGGATTGCTATTTGTTTAGCTAGAGGTGTTGCTATTGCGCTTGCTCCTGTGGTTTTGGCTACTATATATAGGGATTTGAGTTTGTTAAAATCTGCAATTGGGATGGTGAGTTGTTGCGGCGGTTTGCGGAGTGGTAGGGATGGTTTTGATGATCTTGTGAAGGTGACACTTTGGGGGCCTATGCAGTTGGTTCAGGTTTGGGGGTGGGAGCGGTTTCCGGGGTTTAGGCCGAGGCCGAATGTGGTTCAATGTGGGGAGGTGAGGTTGGCTAGGTGGCATGATGTTAATGTGAAGGATATAGGGAATGTGAGACCATTGTTGCAGTCTGCTGGGAGCTCATTCGAGTGGCGGCCATATTGTAAAAGGGTTGATAATTTGTGTTTGCCAATGTTTTATAAAGATGAGGATGAGTGGGTGGTAGTGGGAGATTGTTTAGGTGATGGTGTTAATTCTATGATTAGGTTTTTGAGGGTTTGTGAGTTGGTTGGGATGGATACGATTGAGCAATATAATCCGAATCGTGTTGCTATGCAGTTTGGGTTTGATCAAAATGTGCCTCAAACTGTTAAGAGGGATTTGATGAATTCTGATATTCCGAAAAGAGAGCTTGTGCAATTGGCTTGGTTGAATTATATTAGCACTATAAGAGGTGAGATTTTGCATATTCCTTCTAGATTTTATGAGCCTCAGGTTACTTTGAGGTATTTGAAGTGGCTTAGGGAAGGTGTCTTAGCTAGGCACGCGGCTTTTGATGGTTGTGTGATGAGAAAGAGGAGGAGTACTAATAAGAGGCGGAAAAGATTACATGAACCTAGGACTGCAACTGTTGTTGATGATAGCAATGCTGTTCATGATGAAATAGATGTGAAGCCGTTTACTAAAGTTGTTGATGATCATCTTAATGTGACTCCTGCTTTTATGCCTATGAGGGTAGATAGTCATCTTTCAGCGCCTCTTGGTTATATGCCAATGAATGTTGGCAATCATCTTGATGTGCCTCCTGATTTAATGCAACCGGAAATTGGTAACTTACTTGATGTTCCTCCGGGTTTTCCCCCAAAACATGTTGCTGGAAATATGGCAGATGTGCCACCTGGTTTTACCCCAAAGAGCAATGTGATTGGTCATGTTGCTCCTATGACCAACGTGGCTACTGGTTTTGTGCTGAATACAATTGCCTCATCTCCTGTATCTCCTACACTCGATTCTAAGGAAGGATTAGCTACATTGTGTGGTGAGAAAAGAGATGAATATGTGACTGAATCTAAACTTCCTGCTTTACTGAATACCTTTGTTGAACTTCCTGGTTTCCCTACATGTATTTATCCCAATTCTAATGGCAGACCAACCACAATGTGGTCTGATAAAAGAGATGAGCATGTGGCTGAATCAAAAGTTAATATTAAGAAAGCAAGTGTTTACTCCATTGAAAAGGGAAAGCCGATGCTAATGTGTGGTTATCAGTCTTCTTTGCCTGCTGAAATTGGATTTAAAGGAGAAGGGTTGGTTAAGAGCAAAGCCGAAAACGGTCCTGTGAAGAGTGAACAACTGATGTTGGGTTTCAATTCTGAAATTGAGCATGTAAAGGGAGAGGCTACTGCTCTAACATCTGGTAATTCAAGTTCAGACCTGGAGGCTCGTATAAGACACCTCGAGAGCTTGGTTGCTGAACTGACCCAAGCAAGATAAGCCAGTTTTTGTTCGGTCAAAGCATCACTTTAGGAAAAGCATCAAGGTAAATTGCAAGTGATTAGCTTATTAGTTATGATAACACCAAAGTTATCTAACATTAAAGGTCTTGTAAATAAGGTTTAGTAGAGCATATGATACATATTTGTGTTAATAGAAGTAATACTGAAGTTTTAAATAGTGCTTAAGTGCATACCTAGGTATGTTATATGCTTCTAACTCTGAATGAAAATAGGTGCTGTTAGCCTGCTATTTGGCATAACATGATTGTGAATTATCAATTAGAAGTCTCAATCATATCATGGCTGTATCAGAATTTGTTATAGTTTGTGAATTGTGAGTTGCGAGTTTTGAATGGTAGTCTCAGTTTATGGCAGTATCTTACTTGGAACTTAATTCAGGTTGTAGTCTCAATTAGATTTTCGTGGATATAATGTACTTAGATCAGTGAATCTCTGATGTCAATAATAGCCACCTTGCTATTTAAGAGTGTCGTAGTTGTGTGCATCCTTTTAGAAATTCCCAGGTTTGCTATACTGCCCAATTATAGTACTCCATATCTTTTTAGTCGATAACCATATTCATAGATATCTTGCAGCTATTCAGTTATCTCTTTACATATAAATATAGCCTTAATTGTAGAATTCTTGTGTTAGGTTCTATTTTACGTATGCTTATTCTATTGTGCTGTATAATATATACTACATATTATATATGTTCTGGTTCATATATTTGAAAGTTTTATTACTGATCATTATTTGGCTCCAACGAAGTCATGGCATGTTGGCTTAGATTGCCAATTTGAAAAACTTATTGATATCCCTCAGTTCATACTCTCAGAAGTCAGAACTTGTCATCATTTTCACAGGAATTTTGTTTATACTCATCAAGCTTCAATGACCAACATTCCTATCTATTTCGCCACTGTTCGTTTCTAAAACTCTTGTTCCAACCAAACGTATATGTAATGCTATCAGGCAAGTCACTGTCTACTATATATAATATGCGTTATCTGCATCTTATATCTATGCTCCTCTTCAGAGCACTAAGACTAAGATAAGACTAAGACTAAGCCTGATAACTAGTCCAACTATCTATTTTTTGCAATTAATACGACGAAGACTAAGACTGTTGTAAAGCTAATGATGAGTCTATAATACTTCTGCAAAGTTCCAGTCATCCCCTTCATGTAGTTTTATCAGTACATATAGATTTGATTATAGTGAATTTCTTTTCCTACTATTAGCTACTCAAATGGATTGTGGCTCGTGTGGGGGGTTTGAAGATCAAATCCGTTCACATTATCTATCATCCACGAAGCTACTAGATTTTTGATTTGTAGTATAACTATAATGAATAATAAGTTTTATGTAATTTTTTTTTTATACTTTGGCTCAATCCGCCTGTTTAGAATGAAAATTTCCAGGCTATTAGCTTTCTTGATCGTTCTTTCGTATTGATAGGCGACTTTAATGAGGGATTTATGTGAGGATGATAAGTTAGGGAGAGCCTATCCCTCTCTTATTATATTCAAAAGACCTAATCATGTTTTTTCTTCCCCTGATGTAGTTGATATACCTTTTACTGGCTTCTGGTTTTGTGCGGAATACTAGTATCATATTAATTTCCTGTTTTTCATACCAATACCTCACCCGATTCTAAGGAACTACCAAAGTCAAGATAAAGTGTCTACTCCATTGAAAAGGGAAAGCCAATGCTTATGCGTGGCTATCAATCTTCTTTACCTGCTGAAATCGGGTATAGAGAAGGGTTGTTCAAGACCAAATTTGAAAAAGGTTCTATGTAGAGTGAACAACTGATGTTGGGTTTCAATTCTGCTATTGAGCGTGTAAATGGAGAGGCTACTGCACTAACTTCGGCTAATGAAAGTTTATGCCTGGAGGCTCGTATAAGACTGTTAATAACTGTAATCTTGAAACATAGAACATATGAGACATACGTGTTGTGTTAAACTGTTAACAGTAGTAATCTTGAAGTTTTAGTTAGAATCATATTGGATTATATAGCAGTATCAAAATTCATGATAGTTTATCAGTTTCATATTCAAGCAGTATCATAAATATATTTTTTGGAGAATTTCATTCATATTTGTCATACATTTATTGCATAGCGCGCTAAAAAGCTAACTCCTCTCTTCAGTATCCTTAGTTTCAGGTTTTTCGCAAATCTACTACCTCCGTATCAAAATAGTTACAACAAACAAATTCTTTAATGCTCATAAATAATACGCTAAAGTTGCAATTATTATGTTACCGAGTAGTATTATTGAATTCAATCCATATTTACCTGATCAATTATTTGATCTGACTTTGAAGATCGTACTATTATACCAAGTTGGAGGTTTTGGTAATTTTTGCAATAATTGTGTACGTATGTCAATATGTCATTGCTCATTAGGCCTAGCTTAGTAGCTTGTAGCAAGCAACAAGTCAACTACTTGAAAGTCAATAGTCAATGAATACGGGCACAAAGGCTGTAAGTTGACTTAACGGGAGGACGTGGGTAATCGAGAAAGCTGATGACCAAATATTGTTATATGCTAGCTACTTCTATACTCAATTTCTCCCTTACTTTAGATTGATCATCTTGATACATAATAATGTTTTACGTGTTCCTGGATTGTACAAATTAAAGACATGATTAATAGTGTGTTCTCTTCACAACATTGGATGGGAATGAAATGAATTAGAATGATTTGCTGGAAATAGAATGGACTGTTGGGATTAGAATAGATTGTCGGGATTAGAATGGATTGTTGGGGTTAGATTGGATTCGAATGAATTGCCGGGATTAAAATAGATTAAAATGGATTGTCGGGATTAGAAGGAATTGGATTGAATTAGAATTAATTATTATTTGAACTAATTAACTTAACAGCAAAAAATTGCAAAATTATATTACAATAATGAACTTGTAAGCGGTGTTGTTATTTATTTATTATTTTTTTGTGTGATAAGGATCCATAAATTTTGTACCCAATCAGTTGAACTGTGAAA
This sequence comes from Suaeda aralocaspica, assembly GCA_016808085.1. Classification (NCBI taxonomy): domain Eukaryota; kingdom Viridiplantae; phylum Streptophyta; class Magnoliopsida; order Caryophyllales; family Amaranthaceae; genus Suaeda; species Suaeda aralocaspica. The sequence goes on from PYUH01000093.1 coordinate 1,438,522, forward strand.
CAATCTTATAATAATAACAATAACTACTACCAAAAAAAAAAAACAATAATAATATTAATAATAATAATAATAACAATACTTGTTGTTGTAATATATATATATATATATATTTTTTTTTTCGCATATATATTCTGCTAAGGAAAAATGTTAATTATGACAGCTATTTGATTGAATAAATTTCGTTTACAATTTTAGGTTTTTTGTTCAAATGTCAACTAAAATTAAATACTCATGTTGGTTAATTTTAGTTGAATTTTTGTTTTAGCTCTTCAATAGACATGTTTAATTAAAATTGAAGCAACTAATTTTTGTTAAAGTATAAGAATATAGTGACATTCCCTCAAAAAAAAAAAAAAAAAAAAAAAAATATAGTGACATTGAGGTAATTGACTAGTTTTAATTGGTTAAATGGGTTATGAATCTTAAAAATTAAAATTTCACTATTTTGAATGTAGATAAGGATAATTGTAATTATTATTAAATTAAAAATAAAATAACATACACTAACGTCTAGTGAAAATTACTCTTCAAAAGATTTGAAAAAAAATTCCACAAAAACTAGCAAGTATTATTATTATTATTATTATTATTATTATTATTATTATTATTATTATTATTATTATTATTATTATTATTATTATTATTATTATTATTATTATGGAAGAGGACAAATTATAGCAGGATAATTGAAGCACTTTCATTATATATTTAACTATGTGTAACGATATATTGTATCTAGATTATTATGGAGTAAAAATATATGTTTAACACATTATTGTATGTAGCAAAAAAAAAGTGAACATGTTATGGAGATTATTTTGACATTAAGATTTTAATTTTCAAGAATTTAATTAAGGTTTTAATTTTTCAGAATGGATAGATGGGATTAGAATTGATTGGCAAGATTAGAATGAATTGTCGGGATTTAAATGGATTAGAATGGAATGTCGGAATTAGACGAGATTAGAAACAATTTTCGAGATTTGGCGGGATTAGAATGGAATGCCGGGAGTAAAATGGATTAGAATGGATGACTCGAGAATGGAATGGAATGAATGGAATAGATCGTGATTCTAATCCAATGAAGAGACTTGTCAATTTGTGTATTAGATTACAACATCAATGGCTCATGTAATCTTGTAAAAAAAACTGCCCTATTTTTTCCGTTCAATATTCGAAAAATTCTAAATTTATCAATGTTATAAATTTAATAATGTTATAAAATTGATAAATTTATAATATTGATAAAGACTCACATGTAAGGAGACCCGTGAAAGAAATGTGGAGGCCCCTGTACTTTTGCTTGTTTATGGACCTCATATTTGCTTGATATACTTTCTTAAATTTATCAATGTGATAAATTTAAAACCCTTCTATTCGGAAAACCCATTAAGTCTCTCTATTAGGAGCTTGAGCAAGAGTAGCACATTGGTTTTTGGGTTGTATCCACAATCTTAGTGGCTTATTTTATATGCTTTCTCTTATATAAATATCCACTTGTATCATTAATGATAATCAAAACAATTTTACCCTAAACCCATCATGGTATCAGAGCGAATATTTTTGACCTATTATCCATCCCATAACGGTGATGCAGCGATAGAAGGTGTTTGAAGACTGTTTGGATCAAGCAGTCCAATAGATTGTGAGTGCCCCAAGTAGGGGCTTGTTTAACTTATGTTGACAACCCAAGAAAGATGGTCCAATCAGGAGCTTGTATCCTATTCACATTGTGGAGAATAGATGGTCTCACATATGAGGGGGAGTGTTGAGAGAATAAAGTCCACATGTGAATCCCACATTGAAAAATGAGAGGGAGAATTATAACATATAGGCTTATAGGGCTACTCCTCATATTACCAAATGGTTTTATGATGAAACCCCGATGGGCTTAAATAGTTAAATGTAGTCATTCTCTCATTTGATTCAGGCATACGCCTAGGCCTAATGAAGTTTGTCATCGTATTAGAGTGAATGAAGCCATGCGAGTAGGCGACGACTACGTTAATGCAAGTTGTCCCAAATTGTTTTAGTATTGTTGTATCGGGAAAGTAAATCAATTTACCTCGAGATCAATGGTGTTCATCCTTTGTAAATGGATAGGAACCCAATCATCCTTTGTGCAAGGTGGTGGCAAGTCCTCAATGGAACCATCATGAAATCCAACTTTTTCGTCGTGATGATAATGCAACTCTAATGGCGTGAACCCATACATCACAATTATCAACCTTCAATCTTGTAGAGGTAATAAAACCCCTAATCTATCTTAAGCAATGGATAAAATGGAGAGTTTGGTTCAATTTTTGGTGGAGGTAGGGGTGGGTGGTGGCCAGTCACCTGGGCAAGCTGGTCAGCTGTACAGGTCCCCGAAATTTACAATTGCCCAATGTGACACAAGCCCATATTGCTATGTTAATTAAAAAAACATAACAATAAAAATAAAAATAAAACTTAATCCTTTACTCATCGACACATAAACCTTCATTCACCTTCATTCTACCTCAATTCAAGCCAAATTCATCTCCCAATACATTAGCATTCAATTTTCATTTTTCTACCTTCCAATTTTATTTTTCCTCTAATTACTCTTTTTCTTTACATTTCCAAAATACTATTCTCGGCAATTTGTTCTTCTTCCTTTCTTATCTTCTTTGCAATTGAATTTTTTCTTCTCCCAAAAATATTTTCCAATTTCAAATTATTGATATGGAGAATTCAATATCTTTCTCTTGTCAATTAATTTCCTTATTTATTTAGCTCTTTATATGCTGCAGAAGTTGAAGAATTTTTTCACAAATTGTATTGTAATATATATTATGTTTAACTTAAATAATGAGTAGTTTAATTATGTGCTCTTAATTTGTTTTTGGAAAAATAAGTAATATGATGATATATATATCGAAATAAAATTAAACTATTATTAAATTGAAAGGCCTCATTTTTTTTTATTTTAGAACAAGAGTAGAACAAGGCCTCATAATTCATTAAGAAGACCCTGGTGGTGGCCGCGGCGTACTCGCATTACCATCTTTTATTTTTAGCCTCCTGATTCTGAAACCATAATAGATTTAGGGTAGGGTAAAGTTGTGTTAATTATCATTAATGATATGAGTGAATATTTATACAAGAGAGAGCATATAAAATAAGCCCATTAAAATAGGATATAACCCAAAAACCTTGCTTAACTAGTTAACTTACTAATTTCCCACATCATATAAGCAATTATTGATGTTCATTTAAGCTAATTACCTAAAAGAAACTCCAAATGTTGTAAATAGAGACTTGCTTGTAATTTACAAGTGTTACTAGCTACTTAGTTTGACAATTGGATACAAAATTTTCAATTAGCTTTGATAAGTTATATACATTCAAAATTTTAAGATCGGTTTTTAGATACATCTATAGGAGGAAATATATATATCAAAGATATGAAGGTCATATAATTAATATAAAAGTCAACTCGTTGTGTTTAAAAAGCAATATTAAAGAAAAGAGAAGGAATAAATAGAATGAAGTATTAAGAGCCTTTTCATATCTAGTTATCTTTAGGGGTGAAACTAATTCGGTTTAAAACCGAAAACCATACCGCACCAAACCATTTTTAAATTATGGTTCGGTCTTTTTATAATTCTGGTGCGGTTTGGAGCGAAATTTATTAAAAATTCGGTGTTCGATTTGGAGTTGGTGCAGAGAACTAGAAACCGAACTCCAAACCGTACACCAAACCGTATAAAAACATAAATTATATCAAGGGCTTAAGGCCCAAAAATGAATAAAACCCTAAAAATATAAATGGGGTTAGTGACTCTATTTCAATCTCCTTTAGACTCTCTTTAAATCCTATTCATCAAAAAAAAAAAAAGGGCTCTCTTTAAGTCCCATGTTCCTTATGTTCTTCATTTTTCGCCATTTGTAGTTCTTTCTTTTTAAATTTCTTTCTTTTGCATTCTCTAGCCAAATACCTCAATCCCCCAAAGTCATTATTCTTTTTCATTATTTGTTCTACAGTCCTTGTTCTTTTGCGTCATTTCTTTCACTCCTTAACACATCGATCTTCAATCAATTGATTCAACACTTATCTAGTATTATTGAAATTTTAAACTCACTAACTTGGTGTTATTTTAAAGGATGATGTAAACTACTACTAGTAGCCCTAATATTTAACTTCTCTTTGTTTCTAATTTGTTATTGTGGAACATAAATTTTAAACTAGTTTGAACGTAAGGCATTATACCAAGATTCAAGATCGAATTTTCTAGATTTCTGATAAACAATTAAGTATGACTAGTAATTTGGTTTGGTTTGGATCCAAAACCCAAACACCGAATTTCTTTGGTCTGGTTTGGTTTGGACTGAAATTTAGATTGGTTTGGATTGGAGTGGAAATTCATAAACCGAAATAATATGGTTTGGATTTGGAGTTTGCTATAATCCAAACCGTACACCAAACTTTCACCCCTAGTTATCTTGCCACCTCATAAGTTTGAAATACGATAGATAATATATGAATGAATATTGTCTTGTGACATTGCTTGTAGTATCGTAATGATCAAGTATATATACTACGTATATTGATTGGACCATCTTTTAATCACAATAATATAAATGGTCGTCATCTTCAAGCTTTAATAATTTCATTCATGATAATATAAGTGTGCAAAAATGTTAAAAACGTCTACTTTCAATTCTAACCATTGTGTTAGTCGGATATGAATGTTGTGAAGGACTAGATTGCATTCTTGAAGGTGAAGTAGTGTTTGCAAAAATCGTGCGTAACACGAGAACTAATCTAGTATAATTCTAAATAAGTAATGAAACAGATATCTTTTACCAACTATTATACGTTAATCTATAAGATACATTTTTTTTAAAAAAAATCTAAAGTTTAATTATCGACAACAATTTTAAGACACGAGCAATTAAATTATTTCACCAACCTTGGAAAAAAATTCGTTACAATTAATGATTATATCAACGTATAAATTTTTTCTAGGGGTGTGTAGCCAATATAAAAGTAGCAAAATGATAATATAAAATGGTTATTAAACGGACATACCTTCATTATTAAAAGTTTTTAAGTTCAAATTTGATCATGAAAACTCTAGATCTAAGATTTTCATGGTTGAATTTAATAATAATAAAGGTCAAGAAAAGAAGGAGAGTTTTCAGGGTAAACAGAAATGAGGAGAAGACAAAAATGAAGAAAAAAAGAAAGCGAGAAGAGAAGACAGAAATGAAGGAGCACAAAGGGAAAGAAAAGAATAAGGGGGATAAGAAGAAGAGGCGAGAAGAGAAGACATGATTGAGGGTTTTGACAAACCCAATCCTATATAGCTCTAGGGTAAAATCAACTTTTTTTTTTCTTGTAATTTAAATAGGTAAATTATTTAAAAAAATCCCAACTTTTATTAATCTTTCATTTAAATACCATTCTTTTGATTATTTGTTTTTAGACCCACTTTTGAGCCCTATTATCTAATTTTGAACCTTATAAAATCTTAACCTGCTATATTAGGTGACGTACATTAATTAGCCGGTTTAATTTTTCATAATCTGTTCCTAAATACCCACTTTATTCTCTTTTGCACGTGGACTCACTAGTACCACCAAAATTGAAATCTTAGTAAAGCATTGCACTTCACTTAATTCACAAAACCACACTAATGTAAAAGCACCCCAATTCTCTAAGCAAGCATTATAATCAATCAAACTGGGAAAAAAATCCCACCAGCAAATTAAACTATATTGGTTTGCCAAATTAAACTATATTGGTTTGCCAAATTTCATGATTAATTCCATTTGATGTGAAATTTCATAGTTAGTTCCATTTGATGATGTGATATTTCATGATTAACTCCAGCAAATTCTAAAATCAACTAAAAGTACCAAATTCAAGTTCAAATTAAATATTACCCAAATTTCACGGTCTTACGTGATGTTTCTACTGATGGAGTTCAAAACAACTCGAAGCTATGGAACTCCATGATGCTAATCATGGTAGGAAAGAGGAATTACTTACCTTGATTTACGTAAACAACAATGGAGGAATTGGAAGAAAGAAAGAGGGAAAAGTCAACAAAGAAGAAGAGAGTAGTTGCTAAAGTAGAAGATGAAAAAGTCAACAATAATATATTAAAAGATACTTACACCTTAAGAAAAAAAGGTAGCCGATTAAAAAGTCCCAAACTGGATAATAGAGTAAAAAGATGGGTTTATAAATGAACAATTAAAAGGAGGTTTTTAAATGATAAAGGGGTGAAAATTGAGATTATTTTTATGAATTTTTTCATTTAAATATTCAATGGAAATTAATTTCGTTGAATATATTTGACAGAAATTAATTCTAAAAAAATTTTGACTTTTTCTTAAACTTTCGTCGAAAACATTTAAAACCCATCATAAAGTCAGAAATTTCCAACGGAAGTTATATCCGATGCAAAAAGTACGTCGGAAACTGGTCTTATTGTTGTAGTGTTGTTAAATTGGAACAAGTAATTTGAGTCCCCAACTTCCAAATTTGGAAAAAGAGTCCCAAAGGTCGGTCTAATAATATAGAAGATATAGGTAATGTTAATATGTTTTCTAATTATTGTACATGATTTTAAAATGCATGTTTATAGAATTTTTTAATATTATAAAAAATGAAAAAGTTCCTTCATGGAGATATATGAACTATTATATCGTGTTTTGTAAATGAAAATTTCGATGGACGTCTTTTATTTTTAATTGAGCGCCTTTTTTGTGCACCGTGCCGCACAGTAATCAAATCATGCGGCACAAACAGACAGCACATATCTGACGGCGTCAGAAAAAAAAATGCAAAACACGCAAAACAAGCGCGTGAAACCAAAAAACACGTATAACAAAAAGCACAAAAACCTAAAATTTTCAATTTCCTCGATAAAAACGCCGCTTTTCACTCATCTCTCTCCTTTCTTCTTCATCCTCAACATTCATTAAATTTCTGTGTAACAATTCTGGAATTTCTCAACTAAAATTCTGGAATTCATATACAATTAATTCACAAAAACTAATTAATATTCACATTCAACATCAGTATTCAGAAAATAATATCTAATACATCAGAAAACTTACCAAATTGTCAACAAACAGTAGAAGTTGAATCAACAATCAATTATGAAGTTCTAAACCAGTCTCAAGAATCTGTAAATGAAATTGAAGAATCCATGTGCAGCTAGATTTGACTCCTCCAGAAAACTGTGACATTCAAGAAATTAATCAGAACGTTAAAACACAAGGTATGAAGTGCTATAACATATCACCTACTTCTTATTATTTAAGCTATGAATTTAAAAAAAAAATTTAGTAACCCCCATAAAAAAAAATATAGTAACCCATGAAAAACAGTGAAGTACACTTATACATTTCAGTAAATTAGTAACACAATTTCAGAAAACACTAATTTAGTAACCCCTTAAAATTTAAGAAATCCAATAAAAAAAATTCAGTAACCCTAGAAAACACTACTAACCCAATAAAAAAATAATTAACCATTATAAAAGAAAAAAAATTCAGTAACCCCTACTAACCACTATAGTATGCCACTGGAAATTTAAGTTACACTTATGAACAAAATTCAGTAACCCTCTAAAAAATTAACAAAATTAAGTAACCCCTAGGAAACACTAGAGTAAGAACATGAAAATTTAAATAAAATTTATAAAAACAATTATTTAGCCCACAACACTTCAAGAACAAACAGTAACCCCTACAAAAAACACTATAATAACCACCTTTGCTAATATTATTTGCTATCACTGAAATTGTTTTTCTTTGATATTTCAGAAAATTTGGATGAGCAATCAAGAAAACAAGAAGAGGAAGAATATGAAGAATTCAAAGGAAATCTAATAGGATTTAAAGCTGCAATATGGGAAGAAATATATGAAGCTTACAAGAAACATGCAAATGCAATAGGGTTTAGTGTAAGAATATCTACATCAAGATACACACAAGGAAAAATTCCACAAATCTTAATAGCTAAACAATTTTGCTGCTCAAAAGAAGGATTCAGATGTGTTCCAAAACCAAAAAAATCTCCTGCCACTTCAACTACAGAAAAGAAAACAAGAAAACGCAAGCAAGTAGCAATAACAAGAACAGGATGCAAGGCATATTTAAGAGCTAAATTAAACAATGAAGGACTGTTTGAGGTTGATGAACATGTCATGGCTCATAATCATCAATTAACAAGAAAAGCTTGGCAACATCTTCATAGATCTGAGAGGAAAATAACAAAAGAGAAGGCTAATGCAATTGACATTATGTTAGAAAGTGGATTAAGAGCAACTCAAGCTTTTAACCTAATGGCTTATGAAGCTAGAGGAATTGACTTAGTTGGACACACACTGAAAGATCATTTGAATTATATTGCTAGAAAGAAAATGAAAGAAATAGAAGGAGGAGATGCACAAAATGTTATTGATACCTTGTACCAAAAGCAAGCAGTTGATCCAGGATTCTTTTTCAGATTTAAAATAGGAGGAGAAGATAAAGGAAACAAATTGACAGCAATATTTTGGAGAGACTCAGAGATGATGGAGGATTATTCAGTATATGGAGATGTGGTTGTATTTGACACAACATTCAGAACTAATAAATACAACCTAATTTGTGCTCCAATTGTTGGAATCAACAATCACTGGCAAAATGTCATGTTTGGATGTGCATTTATTGCTGATGAAACAACTACAACATTTGAATGGCTTCTAGAGACATTCAAGAAATCAATGGCAGGTGTACAACCAACTTCAATTTTTACAGACCAAGATTTGGCAATGGCTAAAGCAATAGATAAGGTAATTTCATAAACTAAAAAAATAAATATCATCTTTGAATAATTACAAAATACTAACTATTCCAATAAATTTATCAGGTTTTTCCAAATTCAAGGCATAGACTATGTCTTTGGCATTTAATGAAAAATGCAGTAGAGAGATTTGGAGTTTTGAAAAAAGATAAAACTTTTCACCAAGCGTTCAACAAGTGTTTGACAGGTTGTGTGTCTAAAGATGACTTTGAAAAGTGCTGGAAAGAAATGATTATCAAATACAAGCTTCAAAACAACAGATGGTTCAATAGACTCTATGCTCTAAGAGAAAGATGGTGTACAGCATTAAGCAAGGACTTCTTTTCTGCTGGTATTCTATCTTCACAAAGAAGTGAGAGTACTAATAATGCACTAGGTTTTGGAGCAAATAGTAACACAAGCTTGACAGACTTTTTCAAGATATTCAAACAAACTGTAGAACGATGGAGAAGAAGTGAATCTGATGAAGATTTCAAATGCTCTAACTCCACACCTGATTCTCATCTTCCAATGAAAGGTTTAATAAAGCATGCTTCTGAAGTCTACACTCTAAAACTTTTTACAGACTTTGAAACTGAGTTCAAATATGCTATCAATTGTTTAACTATTTTAAAAGATCAAGTGGGTCCTCTTCACATGTATGAGGTGTATCTTGAAGATGATGAAACATCAAAACACTTAGTGAATTTCAACAGTTCACATACAACAGTGGAATGCAGTTGCAAAAACTTTGAAGAGGTTGGTTGGTTATGTTACCACTGTTTGAGAATACTAATACAACATTCAATATCAAGGATCCCAGAAAGATACATTTGCAAAAGGTGGACAAAGGGAGCAAAGAGTGAACTTTGGAAAAGAAAGGATGAAGAGCAAACAGAAACTGAGAAACAATAAGAAAAATTCATTCCCTAGCGTGCAGAAATGGCCAGAAAATCATATAACTTAATACTTAAAAGTCAAGAGTATGATGAATGCAGAAAGTTGTATGAAGAAAGACTACAATGCATTGTGCAGGAAATGGATCAATTGATAGCAGACAAGAAGAACAAAGAGAAACAAGCAGAACAAACAGAAGCACAAAAACAACATCAAGACTCAACTTCAACAATTCCAGTGGTTGATGACCCAAATAACGCAAAAACTAAAGGCAAAAAAAAGAGAATTAAAAGTCATCATGAAAAGCCTAAACAACCAAACATCAAGAAGACGAAAGCAATGATAGCAAAAGGTGACACAAGGGAATTTGGAACTGTAACACCAATTCAAAAAGAAAAACTGTTTTGATATGTTTTTTAATTTTACTTTATCATTGTAATAAATTTATATTTACTTGTTTGCTTATGAAATTATATTCGTTATATATTATAAAATCAAGGTTATAATTAGATTACTTAATAAATTTACAAAAACTCTAGTATCCCCATTGAAAAACTTTAGTAACCCCATTATAAAAAGTCTAGTAACCCCACTATAAACAACTAGTAACCCCTTCAACAACTAGTAACCCCTTCAACAACAACACTTCTTTAAACCTTTATAAAAAGTCTAGTAACCCCAATATAAAAAAACTAGTAACCCCTTCAACAACAACAATTATCTATACAAACACTTCTGTAAATCATAGTAACTCCTTAATTTAACAAGAATAAGAAGCATACCTATGAATAACAAGCTACTTCCCTTCATTCTGTAAAACATTGAACAAAATCCGTCTACGATTCTTGTTGAACTCATCTAGAACTTTTAGCACACTTGGCCTCAACACATTCAAATCAGCCAAAACTAGAGAAGCACAAATTTCTGCTCGGTAAACACGACGATTCAATGCCTTTCACCAAAATACAAACAAAAACAAGGAATTAAGATTAACAAAATACAAGAAAAACAAATACAAAAGTTCGTAATTTAAAAATAAACTAACCTTTGACAAACCAGCAGCTTTAAAGCTTTCTCCTCTATACATACAACAATGGTATAGTAAAAATACACCGCAATCCACATTAGGAGTGTTTCCTTGCCAATCAAACATAATTTGTCTAATTGGAAAACTTTCAACTTCAACAAATTGTTCAAATTTTTTCATCTTCAAGAAATTAGCCATGTATGATCTCTGAAAATTTAAAATTTAAAATAAATGAATAAAAATATACAAAAAAAATATAGGCAAGAAACACAAAACAACAAAATATCAAAAACACTTACCAAGTAAGAGACAGCAAGATAGATGTTTGTAGAGTCAACATTAAAACCTTGAACTTTATTGTTGTTCACATCTCTATAATAGTACAATCTATTATCAAGATAATCGATTGTACAATCACTAAAATTGAACACGACACATGAATAATGCTCATTCATCAGAAAAGGAAGAACAAACTGCAACAAAAAAATAAAAATGCCACAATTAAACAAGTTACATAATAACAATCCAAATAAAACCTTTATCTATTCTAGTAACCCCTTAAATAAATCAACCCATAAACACAAACACCACTTGAAAACTCTAGTAACTCCTTTACAAAAATCCAGTAACCCCAGTAAAAGAACACAGTAACCTCTTTATCAAATCTAATAAAACACAACATAATAACCATTTACAAGATTCAAGTAACCTCTTTAAAAACTCTTGTACCCACTTTAAAATCCAGTAACCCCTATGAAAGAACAGAGTAACCCATTCCAAAAATCTAGTAACTCCTTTGAAAGAATTTAGTAACCATTTATAAACTCTAGTAACTCCTTTAAAAAAATCTAGTAACCCCTGTAAAAGAACACAGTAACCCCTTTATCAAATCTAATAAAACACAACATAATAACCATTTACAAGATTAAAGAACACAGTAACCCATTTCAAAACTTCAATAAAACCATTAAAAGAATCAATAAAAATAATACCATCATAGCATCTTGAATTGGACAGCTAACAATTTGACTTTCAACCCAAGTATTCCAAGCACCATAAACATCAGCTTCACAGCTCTCACCAAGTGAATCATCATACACAATTGAAAATAACAATGATTGCTAAAAGAAAAAAAAATCAGTATTAATGAAAAAGTTGAATTAAAGAAAAGGAGATATATAAAAGAATAAAAATATGATTAAAACAATAATGACTAACCATGTATGATAGTCCAAAGAAATATCGAGGCAAATCATTGTCACCAAGACTATGTTCATAATGGTTCAGCAAAATCATGAAACAATCAATTACAGGACTTGAAATCATTTCAAAAGGCCTTAGAGTCAGCAAATCTGTTCTTGAAAGGCTGTAGATGTCATTGAAATAAACAATTTGTTCCCTGAAAATTAAAAACAAAACAAAAGAAAAATTAAGCAAAAATTAATATAACAATAAAATAAAATTAACAATCAAAAACTCATTAAAATAACACATACGCTAGATCAAACACATTATCATCATTTACAAAACAAAAATCTGCCAGCTGATTTCTCAAAGTCTTCATGCCAGACATAATTTTTTTGTTGCTCCTCATTGTCTTTGAGACTAAAGGAAGTGAATTGCCTCCAGAAACACCAAAATCAGCAATATTAATGGCAATGAACGGATCACAAAATGAGTTTCCATCGTAATCACATTTATTATTTGACTCACCACCTTGAAAAAAGAAAGAATATATAAACTAAGTTAAAATGGTATCAAGAAAAAAAAATGTATAAACAAATTTAATATTATATATCAACAAAACATACCTTGCTTTGTACTTGAAGAAGATTCAGTACTTTCAGCAACAACATCACCACTTTCTTTATAAAAATTTGGAGGCTTAATAATTACATCTCCACCTGAAACAATGCCAAACTTTTTTTCAAGAATCTCCGTAGACTCTGACTCAGAATAACCACATACAAAACTTTGTAATACAATCCTTCTCTTGTTACTACGCTTTCGACCAATATCTGATGGCAAGTTTTTATCAACTGATTTTCTTTTTGAATAAGAAGATTTCTCAACAATGGCAGTTTGCTTACCAGTGTTTTGCAAAAAAGGATTATCACTACTGAACTCACTTGTATTGAAAACTCCTTTCAACTTCTTTCTTTTCTCTTCAGTTGAAAGATCATCTATTGTTTTGTCAGACTCTAAAACCTCAGAAGACTGCTTTTGAGTGTCTTCAACAGATGAAATAACAACTGTACGATTTTCACTAGCTTCTTCAGGATCACTGCCTACAGCTTCCTCACTCAGTAAAACTTGAGTGTTACGATTCTCTTCAGACAAAACTTGACTTTGCACTTCCTTGCCAATGTCAACTTCAATCTCAGAATTGTTGTTATCTTTCTTATTCAAATCTTCAGCAGGTGTGCTTATTGTCAAATGAACATGATCTTCATTAGTTGCAGAATTTTTCAATTCATTAACTTCATTTCTACTTCCTTCATTCTGCTTGATTGATTCTCTCCCACACACTGACATATCAGCTTCCAAATGCTCAATCTCAAGATCTTTCAGCACTGAATTCAAAGCAGAACTGTAATCTATCTGATCTAATCCATCAACTGTAGGAATCGGTTGTAGATGAGTTTTGCCAAAAAGTTCTTGAACTGAAGAGTCTTTTATTAGACTAGAGGTAAGTTTGTAAGTGGATTGAGAAAAAATATGGAAATCAGGCATTTTTTCTACCATATCTTTCATCTTTTCAACCTTACCACTAGCAAGATCAATTGTTTTCCAAAATTCAGGATCATCAAAGCAAGAAGAATTTGAAGACAAATGAGGAGTACTCTGTTTATCATCACCAACAGATTGCCTTGCTACAAAAGCAACATTTGATTCCTGATCAGAATTATCCTTTGAACTCTTCGACAAATTGATTATATTTTGAATATGTTCACTAGAACGGAGAGAAAAAAGCTTTGCATCCCTTTGTAATAAGAGATACAATTCTTCAGCATTCTGAAAAATTATAATAAACAAAAACTTATTAAGAAATAAACACAATTTAGTAACATGCATAAAAAATCAGTAACCCCATGAAAAATTCTAGTAACCCCATAAATAAATCAGTAACAATGAACACAAAGACCAGTTAAAAACTCTAGTAACCCTTTTAAAACAATCAAAAACACTATAAAAGCACACAATAACTGTTATGGTCGATTTTCTCTGACTAGACTCGACCCCAGATGAGTCAGTAACTGTCAGTCCGAGATTCATGGAAACCGTTGAGCAGTTCAAATTAATTCTTCAGCAGATTCAGGGGGTTGAACAAGTCTACTGGGAAGGTGCATTGAACCTGGACAAAGATTAGCTTTCGTGGAGAGAAAGAAGGAAACTACTCTCCTATTTTTTAGGAAGTTGCGGTTATCTATCCAAGAAGATTGTTGAAGATATTTTCTAGGTCTCAATGCTATAAATTCAGCTCGCTATTCAGTCCAAAGACACAACGACAGCTCACTGTAAAATACTCCTAAGCTAAATCACTCTCAAATTGTACTCTAAGCAAAGTTCATCCTACGTTTATCATAGTGAAACGGTGGAACTACTCCCACCCGCAGTTTTTCCCACTTTGGGTTTTCTGCGTCATCAAAATATCGTGTTTTGTCTACTTTAATTTCTTTTGTTTTTATACTTTGCATTATTAGTCTTTATTCATCGAATTGCATAATCTATCTAGCCGTTGTAGTCCCAACCTAAGATCGTTCTAAGCGATTTTTGGCATAAACAATTTGGCGCCCACTGTTAGGCCGACGACTAGATCTCACTAGACGAATCTTTTACATTTGAAGTTTCCAAACCATCCCTAGCATTCATCATGGAAACGAATCCTCCAACCTATGATGAAATGAGAGACGCTATGCTGAAAGCATACGAAGATCTGAAGAAACAACGCGAAGAAAATGAAAGACTGGCCTCTGAAAGTCAGAAGTCCATCGACGACCTTCGCAAGGAAATCGAATCTGTCAAAAGCAGAGCCCTACAGCAACACCGCAACACTAAGAATGTGCCTCGCATGATGAGTCTGACCTCAGACGAAGAAGGGGATGATGATACGCGCGAGGATCACGATCAGGAGCAGAACAACAACGACCAAGGCGGTGGCCAGGATGACGAGACAACCAGGAAGATAGCTCGCATCAAGGCCCAGAACGCCAAGCTGCTGAAGATACTCAAAAGGATGCCAGGAGCACCCCTTCCCGTCGTGACTGAGGAAGAGGATGGATATGTTGCGTCTCCTTTCACCGAGAGCATTGCTATGGCTGACATCCCCAGGAGACTGAACATCCCCCCTCCGACGAAGCTGTATGATGGTAGCACGTGCCCCATAGATCATATCAACCACTACAAGCAGCACATGTGGCAGTACTCGATCCCGCGTCACCTCCTGGAGCCTGTCCTCTGCAAATCCTTCGGCGCAACCCTGACGGGTCCCGCCTTAGAATGGTTGTGTGATGTTAAACGCGAAACTATTACTAATTTCAAATCTCTATGTGACGTGTTCTATGGCAAGTTCGACGCTTCCAGGAACGTCGAGAAGCAGACCAGTGACCTGTACCGCATAGTGCAGAAGAAGAACAAACCAGTCCGCGACTATTTTTCCAGATTCAACAAAGAAATGATCGGCATAAAGAACTATGATGTCAGGACTGCGATCGAGGCTGTCAAAAGAGGACTGTACACAGACTCGGAGCTGTATCGCGACATGACCAAGTACCCGTGCCTGACGTTCGAAGAAGTCAAGACTAGAGCCCTAGCAAAAATGAGACTCGAGGACGATATGGCGATCCGTAGAGCCTTCAACCTGACTGAAGCTGAAACTAGTCAAAGGAGCAACGATCGACGATCTCAGCGAAACAACCGACGAGACAGACGTCGAAAGCCTTACGACAGGCCTGACTAGGTAAACAATGTCAATAATGGTAACAAAACTGACACTCGTTCTGATTTTGACAGGTCCAAGAAGAATGATGCCGACACATACCCCGACATCAAGGAATACGGATTCTGTGTCGACATCGGGGGCGTGGTGAATGCCATCCAATCTCTAGGGAATATAGCCAGATGGCCAAGGAGTAGCGACAAACCATCCGAAAACAAAGACAAATCTCGATGGTGTGACTATCGTGCTGACCATGGACACACTACTGAAGAGTGCAATGCCTTGAGAAAAGAAGTGGCCTATTTACTCAAAAAGGGTTACCTTAAAGAACTGAAGGGAAAAGGAAGCTCAAATGCCCGAGACGCGTCTGGACGAAATCCTCCTAAGGCACCCCCTCCAAACAAGGTAATCAATGTGATTTCTGGTGGATCTGATATTTGTGGACTAACCTATTCTGCAGCTAAGAAAGTAGCAAGAATGAGGACACCCGAAAACGCCGTACCAAGTGACGCAGCACCGAGCCGCGACAAGGAGCTCGAGTCCATGACAATAGCCTTCGACGAATACGACTTGGGAGATTACAGGGAAGAACATCATGATGGATTGGTCATATCCCTCACAATAGGAAACTGCTTGCTGGGACGAGTCTTGATCGACGGAGGAAGTTCGGCGAATGTTCTGTTCAAAAGCACCATCGAAGACATGGGGATCGACGCCAACGATGTGATCCGTAGATCGACCGTGCTCGTTGGGTTCAGCGGAGAAGCTCTCAACACCGTAGGAGAAATCGTGCTACCTACATATGCCCACGGAATGAACCTAGCGACTCGTTTCAATGTGGTAGACTGTCCATCAGCCTACAACGCCATCATCGGCCGACCTTGGATTCACAGAATGAAGGCAGTCCCGTCAACGTACCACCAGACGATCAAATTCCCTAAAAAAAGTGGGGAGTGCAAGAAATCAAAGGAGAAAGACAACAAGCTCGCAAATGTTACAGCACGACGATAAAGCCATCCAAGATGACGGCGTAGCAATTACAGCACGGACCAGTGACGGAAGATCCTGACGAGCAACAAATTGACGAGGTAGCGTTGGATCCTAACAAACCAGAACAGACGGTCAGGATTGGCGCATCACTGGACCCAGGTATTAGAATTGAACTAGTCGATTTTCTTAAGACTAACATCGATTGCTTTGCTTGGACACATGAAGATATGACAGGTATGAGCCCAGACGTCATAACCCACAAGTTGAATGTCGATCCAAGCTTCAAACCAGTCAAACAGAAAAGGCGCAAGTTCACCCCAGAGAGAAACCAAGTCATCAACGACGAGGTTCAAAAACTCATCGAGACTGGGAAAATCAGGGAAGTAAAGTACCCCGACTGGCTAGCAAACGTCGTGGTAGTAGCCAAGAAAAACGGCAAGTGGAGAGTCTGCATAGACTTCACGGATCTCAACAAGGCTTGCCCCAAGGATCCATTTCCACTTCCGCACATAGACGCTATGGTAGACGCGACAGCAGGGCACGAATTGTTGACGTTCATGGATGCCTACTCAGGATACAATCAAATCTTGATGCATCCAGAAGATGAGGAGAAAACAACATTCATGACGGACAAAGGAGTTTACTACTACAAAGTTATGCCATTTGGACTCAAAAATGCTGGAGCGACGTACCAAAGACTAGTCAACAAAATGTTCAAAGATTTACTAGGAGAGACAATGGAAGTTTACATCAATGACATGCTCGTCAAGTCTAAGATAGCCAAGGATCACATGACGCATCTAAGTCAATCGTTCGACGTACTTCGAAGGTATGGTATGAAATTAAATCCCACTAAATGTTCGTTTGGAGTAAGTGTAGGGAAATTCCTAGGATACGTCGTCACTCAGCTAGGCATCGAAGCTAGTCCAGACCAAATCAAAGCTTTGGTCAACATCCAGTCCCCAAGGAACGTCAAGGAAACCCAGAAACTCATAGGACGCGTCGCCGCTTTAAACAGGTTCATATCTAAGTCGTCAGACAAATGCCACTTATTCTACAACGTCCTGAAGAAAAACAAAGGATTCGACTGGACGGAGAAGCACGAGGAAGCTTTGCAGCAACTGAAGCAGTATCTAGCCTCGCGTCCATTGCTGTCTAAACCTGAAACTAACGAGACACTGCAGTTGTACCTAGCAGTCAGTGAAGTGGCAGTCAGCGCCGTCTTAACTAGAGAGACGAAGGAACAACAACTGCCCATCTACTACGTCAGTAAGTCTCTGCATGACGCAGAGACCAGGTACCCTTTAATTGAAAAATTAATTCTCGCATTAATTACTGCAGTTAAAAAATTACGCCACTACTTCGAGACGCATCAAGTAGTGGTAAAAACTAACTTTCCTATCAAGTCAGTTTTACGCAGACCAGACCTGTCAGGCAGAATGGGAAAGTGGAGCATAGTCCTAAGCAGCTACGACATCAGGTACCAGCCAAGAACGGCGATCAAATCCCAAGCACTTGCAGATTTTGTGGCAGACTTCAGTCCGGAACTAAGCCCAAAAGCAGAACAGGAACTCAAGCAAATCAATGAAGTGGCAGTCTGGACAATGTTTTGCGACGGGTCATCGAATCAACGTGGAATAGGTTTGGGACTCGTCCTGAAGTCGCCACAAGGGGACATGATAATACAATCCATAAGTTGCGATTTTAAAGCCACCAACAACGAAGCAGAGTACGAAGCCCTCATAGCGGGAATGACGGTTGCCAGAGACCTTAAGGCGACTGGACTCAACGTATACAGCGATTCACTCCTAATAGTGAGTCAATTGAATGGGGAATTTGCAGCCAGCATGTTAGTGATTCAAACGTCATTTGACCCGATACAAGGTTTGTGACCTTCCTCTTAAATGAATTCTATGCATACAAAATCAGGACTAATACCGGTCAAGTCATCAATATTGTACCTAATGCTTTCTTATGAGATTTAAGTACACACAAAAGTTTATTTAATTGACTATCATTAAGAGAAGCACTAACAATGACAGGGTACTACACTTCTTATCATCGAAAGCATTATTTCAAGTGAGAGGGAGGGGTTTCATCTCAGTTGTGGTTTTTACCTCTTAACAGAACAACCTCTTGAGGTAACTCATAAATCTCCAGCTCTCTTCCGAGTTCAATTCCTCACCAGTGAGATCCTGGACAATTATCAGCATCGATTGTATCTTCACCTGCATCAACATCAAGACAAACAACGGCCTCCAGAAGATCTTTTTGTATTAGATCGAGGCATATCATCAATACAATCCATCAATGACATCGATAACATAACATGATGTTCCATTTTTGGACTCTTAAGAGCAGCATTAATTAAAGGTCTTTATCATTCCTAACAGACAAGTCAACTACCATTTTTGACATCGATAACAGCACCTGTATGTGTAAGAAGTTCTACCAAGAATGATTGGGATTGAGCATCCTCATCCATACTAACACAACAAAATCAACAAGAATAAGAATTTCCCCGACTCTCACCGGGACAATCCTCTAAAATACCCTTAGGTATTTCACTGTCCTATCTGCTATGATGCAAGGTAATGCTAGTAACCTTTAAAGCACCCATATCAACCTTTTTACAATAGATATGTGCATACCACTAAACTGGCTCCTAAATCACATAATGCTTTTCAATAAACAGGGGCCAATGTACAGGAATAGAAAACCTTCCTGGGTCTTTTAGTTTCGGGGGTGACTTGTTTTGCATATGGCATTGCGCCCTCCGTGAGTGCTACGGTCTCCACACACTCAACTCACGTTTCGGCTCAAATTCTTTCAAAAATTTAGTGTAAGTAGGAATTTGAGTGATCAATAAGTAAATGGAACAGTAACTTGCAGATTCTAACAATAGCTAAAATATTACTGAAATGATTATCGTTTTACTCTTGGTCACCCTGTTCGGAAAGGCAACTAACCTGTGACTTCGGGATACGTATCAATCGATGTGTCGTCTACCTGCTCCTTAGATGCTTCAGCTCCTTATCTGGAACTAATCTCTAATCTTCAATCACCACATCCCTGGTCTCTTAGCTCCACCTGCAACATCAGAATTAACACATCATAGGCATTTTTCGGCCGTCACAAGCAGCTCCACTCCTCAAGGTTGGCATTGACTGGTCCCTCGGGGGATTCTTGATGCCTGTGATGCTGGGGGTGTGGGTTGTGATGAAGGGTGGCCTGGTTGCCTTTGAGCAGTTGATTGCGCAATCTGACCTACTGAGTTTCCAAGTGCTGTTATGAGCCTGCATTGCCTCCATATTTTTCTGCATTTGCAACATCATATTCTTCAACTCCGAGATTTCTCCACTAGTTGAGGTGGCATTGGCGGTGCTGATAGTGGTGGCCTGCTGAAACTAGTGGGTGTGGTTGGTACATATCTCGGCATCTGGGGGTGCCTGCTGAGGTGGCATGGCTTGCTGAGGATTCTGACATTGCTGTTGTTCTTGTAAGAAAAGTATGGGTGATCCTTCCGGCCCGGATTTGTATGTATAAATATGGATTGTTCTTGAGGCTTGAAAGGCACATACTTGCTCTACTGAACTAGTACAAGACTGGGAATTATGACCGAAAAGAACCCATGAATCACAAAAGGATCATTGCTCCGAAAGTGCAGTTACAGGTGATGGTGGAGGGGCTTGTGGTACCAATCTTGTCGAGCTTTGACTTAGAGCATTGACTTGCAGCTAAACTCTCTACTTATCATCAACTACATGTTTCCCACCCTTCTTGGGATGCCCTCTAAGGTTACCAACTGTGAATTATGAGTGGCAATTTCATCAAATCAGTTCATAGGCAAGCGTTGACTTCTTGGTTCAAAAATCGACCATTAGTAGCAGAATCTAGCAAGCCTCTACTCTCATTACCCAACCCATTGTAGAATGATGAACTAGAAAACATTTCTCAAGCCCATGATGAGGACACATCTCAAACAACTCCTTAAACCGTCCCAAGCATCATATAGTGACTCATCTGTCTCCTGATTGAAATTAGTAATTTGGCTCCTCAATAAAGCATGTGCTTTGTGGTGGTAGTATTTTCTTCTGAAAGCAAGAGCTAAATCCTCCCAACATTAATGGTAGCCATATTGAGATCATTCAACCAGGTTCTAGCCTTGTTCTTTCAAAAGAAAATGGAAACATTCGCCTTCTGAGTAGACCTTAGAGACATTCATTTGCTTGATAGTATCACAGTATTGAAGAAATTTGTAAGTGTAAGTTCGGATCTTCCTTCAATGTCCCGGAAAACTGATTTCGTTCAACCATATCACAAGAGCCGGTTTCAGTTCAAAGTTAGCAGCATCGGTATCAGGTACTGAATAACCTCCAGCCATAGATTCCGTACTAGGCAAGGAATAGTCTCTCAATGAACGGGCCGCAGGTGGCAGTGGTGGAGGTGGTGGTCCTCTACCCTGTCCTTCTCCTTCGGCAGCCATTTCAACCTCTAAATACCTCAAACAGCGGATTGAAGGTGAACTCGAAAAACTGAGACAAGTCAGAAACAGTTTCTTCCACAGATCGGGGAAGAAAATTCCGGCGTCTACTACGTCTCAACCGCTTCAAAATACTCGCTCGGCTCAGGGAAATGAAAGTATCAGGATCGTGGTCGTTTGCATAAACCTATGAACCTGCACACAATAGAAACTCCGAGCAAAGTAAAACAGCCCCAAGAAACTGAATAGTTCTTTGAGACTAAGAAAATAAAAATAAAACATTATAACCCACTAATAGAATTAAAAATTCCCTCCTCGGCAACGGCGCCAAAATTGATGACCTATCGCACACCTATCAAAAATAAACCAAACGACACTAACTAATGTAGCTAGGGAAGTAAGGATCGAATCCTCAGGGAAGCAATTGAACTCTATTAGTTCTAAAAAGCTAAACCGTTACAAGGGCCTGGTTGAAAATGTTTGACTAACAACTGACTACTAATTAACTACTAATCAATTACGGGAAATGACGAAGGTTTAGACCAATAAATTAAGCCTAGGGTCATTCGGGTCCCAAAACAACTAATGGATTCACTAACAAGACGTTCAATCTCACAATTATCGTCAAATTGGGCCACTAATTCTCTCGGATTTAGACTCCCGAAACTCATCTAGCGTCTTCGCTCATGTCCTAGACTAATCCGCCTATTATTCAGTGGTCTTATTGTGTATTTTTACCTCTCGGCATCAAATTCAACAATTACCAAAATTACAACTAATCTGCGCACAATTCAATTGTAAACAAAAAACCCAATAAGGAATTTGACTACTAATTACGGAATTGAAACAATCTATTTATTAGTCCATTAATTAATCAAGGTTCCCTAACCCTAGAAATTTGACTACTCACTCAGATATGAAAATTAAAGCAAACATAGTATAAAATTCATAATTGAGTTCATGAAGTAATTGCAATTAAACCATTAACATCCAATTAACTAAATTAATTAGACTAAGAAACTAAAGCATAAATTAAACAATAAAGAACAAAGTAAAAGGATTACCAAATTGAAGAACGAATCAAGAACTTGAATTGAATTGAAATTTTATTGTCAAGAACAAAACCCTAATTCCCCAAATTAATTTGGAGAGAAAAAATGCTTAAAATAAATCCTAAGAGAGTATTCTAAATTATGAAAGGCCTCTGTTATTTTGCCTAGAAAGTCGTGCCCATTGTACCCAGAGTTGGCTTACAAAGCCTAAGTACGAATAAAATAAAAGAAAAATAAAATTCCGGAAAAACTGCTGATGCGGGCGCATAGGGATTTATGCGCCCGCATCAACCTCCCAGAACGCCTCTTCAGCTACAAACTTCATTAAATGCGAGCGCATGTCAATTCATGCGGGCGCATAAGGTCTTCAGACAGCCTTATTGTTTTCTCTCTCTTTTTCTTCAAGACTCTTCTCATACTTGTTTACATAACTTTTTGCACGCACTTCCATGCGTCTTCATTCTTATCCCGTCCAAGTTTTCTGGCTTCGTTCCGAGCCTCGGTTTCCGTGCCTGAAATTACAACCACACCAAAACGAGCATAACAACCGCAATGGATAAAATCAAATCTAGAAAAACTCTAAAATTGCCGGAAAGTCAATCAAACTTGACGAAACACTTCAAATTAGCTAAAGAACACAAAATGATAAATAAAGCCAAAATAACAACCATTAGGCATAAACTGTCCCGAAACAAGGGGGAAAACACAATAAAAACCGCACATATCAATTCTGCTCTTCTGTCATGAGACCGTATGGGGCAGTTGGTATTCGTACTTCTGACAACGGACAGCCTCGCATCGTACTAGGGAGAACGGGGTTTGTCCCATCGATGTTCTAGGCATCGTCCTGTTTGCCCATAGAACCGCAGCAACTCTTCAGCCCATTTCCTTTGGCTGAGTTGAGTCTTTTTTGAGTGAGGCGATGATAACTTTGTTACTCGACTCTGCTTGTCCATTGGCTTATGGATATCTTGGCGTTGACATACGTAGCTTGATGTTCCATTTGTCACAGAACTGTCTAGTCTTGTCGCTGATGAACTGAGATCCGTTGTCGCAGACTATCTCGATGGGATTCCAAATCTGCATATGATTGTTAGTCCAAAGAAATGAAATGACTTCTTTGTCTCGTACCTGGCTAAATGAACCTGCTTCGATCCATTTAGAGAAGTATTCCGTCATGCTAGTAAAAACACATTTTGTCCTGGTGCCGGAGGAAGTTTTCCAACTAGGTCCATCCCCCATTTCATGAAGGGTCCTGGACAAGTGTTGGATGCAACTCTTCAGGTCGTCTATGTCACTCCTGCATATCTTTGGCAACTATCGCATTTGGCGACATATTCTCTGCGTCTTTCTTCAGTCTGGCCAAAGTATCCTAGATGGAGTAGCTGTTAGACAATGTTCGTCCTCCAGAATGATTGCCACATTCGCCGTCATGGTGTTCTTGCAACATTGCCTTTGTGTTCGTCCCCGACGAGGCATCTTTTAGCAAACCTTGGAAGAACATTTGAATAATACGTCATGTAATACTGTTACTTAGAAGCTTTGAACCTTAGTTTCCTTGCTTCATGAGGATCGTCGGGCAGGATGTCATGCTTCAGATAGTTGACTAGTGAGTTGTCCAGTTGGCTTCGTCGGAGATGTCCAAAATTTTGGCACGTGGGTCATGTCAACGAGGGCTTAGTCAGGTGTACCATGGGTATGTTTTTGAAGGGAATTTCTGAGTGCTGAGCCTAGATTTGCAAGTGCGTCGGCTTGGCTATTTTTGTCTCTTGGGTGTTTGATTGAAAAGGGGTTGAAAGTTTTCTTTTCTTTGGCTAAGTTTAGGTAGCTGCCATTTTGGAATCTTGGC
>PYUH01000978.1:1001-24831 GCA_016808085.1 Suaeda aralocaspica
AAAACACAAAAAAAAACCAAACCAAACCACCCACCAATGGTCAAGCAGAATCCCGACAAGCCCCGCAACACACCACACACCCCAAACGACCCCCCAAGGCGGGAGGGAGAGAGAAGGGGGAGAGAAATAGAACCATAGACGCCATACCCACACACACCAAAACCGACCCAGGCGCCCGCCGGAAGGCCCCCCCACCACACGGCCCCCCCTTCCTACACCCCAGCAAAGAACCACGACACGAACCCGCCCGGCCCAGACACTCCGGCCCATGCGCAACACGTACCTCACCCCAACGTCACCTCGGCCAAGATCCCTCGCACCCACACCCCGGCCCCCCCGCGCTCGCGCCCAGCCAGCCTGCCACCCCAACGGAAGACAACCAACCGCACCCGACCTGAAACTGGCGCCGAACACAACGCGACCCGCGTCAAAACGCGGACCCCAGAAGCCGAGGCCCAGCCCCCAAACGGGGGGAAAGGAACCACCCCGACCCCGCCACCAAACACGCCAAAACAAGCACCCAACGAACGTCAGGAAACCCGAAGCAGGGCCAACCACCAACGCCACGCAGGCGAATCGCACCCGGCACAACCGACCCCCCGGCAACGGGGGGCAACCAGGAAGAACGGCTACCCAAGCGCAAGCCAAGCCCCACCCGCGGCGAGCCCCCCCGCCACAGAAAAGTCCACCCACCCCCAGCAACGAAGATCCGGGGCCAGAACACAACTACCATCCACGCCACAGCGCCCAGCCCACAAACGCCCCCCCCCCCCCCGCCGCCACCACACCCCCGCCCGACCCCCAGACAGTGAACGACCCCCCACCACGACACAATCCCAACTCCGGGCGCCCAAACAGCAGGCCCCCGCCCCCCCGAAAGTCCGCCTCAGGATGAAGAAGAGATAACAAAAAAAAAACTATTTGCTGCGGTTCTCCAAACAACCGCAGCAAATAACACCTAAAAAAATGGTGGGAAACAGGGTTATTTGCTGCGGTTGTTTGGAGAACCGCAGCAAATAACACCTAAAAAATGGTGGGAAAAAGGGTTATTTGCTGCGGTTGTGTGGAGAACCGCAGCAAATAATCCTTTTTCCCACCATTTTTTAGGTGTTATTTGCTGCGGTTCTCCAAACAACCGCAGCAAATAACCTTATTTTTTGTTGCGGTTTAACCGCAGCAAATAAGTTTTTCTTATTTGCTGCTGCTATAAGTGCTGCGGTTCAAAACCGCAGCAAATAACCGCCAAAAAACCGCAGCAAATCTTGTTTTTTGTACTAGTGTACATACGTATCTCCAACATTAGAAAGAAATATTGTCTTACTTCTTGTGTAATACAACAACAAAGCCTTACATCTTGCGATATGCAACAAAAAAAATTTACCTGGCATAAACCTTTCAGTGTCTCACAGTTGAATAAGTAAAAAGAGATACATATACAACTTATTTCTACTAACAGAATAAATTGAAAGAGAAAACAACTGATTAGTGACACCTCTAAATTTGTAAAAAGAGATACAAGTACAACTTTATTTCTACTAAGAGAAAACGGTGGTAATGTCACATTTCAATAAATTAAAAAACATAGACACCTCTAAATATGCAATATATGAATGTTTAAGGTACTTATAAGCTTATTTGAAGACACAATAATCAAATGGGCAAGTAAATAGCCATTTTGAGGTGTTTTGAGTCATTTTGGGTGATATTGACCCCAAAACACTTGGAAGTTGACTTTTAACTTAACTTAAGGACTTATACACTTGTAAATATCCTATTTGGGAATGTTGTAATTAGTTATAAGCTTAAATGATGAGAAACTAGTGACTTGGCCTTGGTTGTAGCCACTTTTAGTGATTTTTGGGCCTTTTTTAGTGAGTTTTAGCCCAAAACGGTTGTATTGTCACATTTCAATAAATTAAAAAACATAGACACCTCTATATATGCAGTATATGAATATTTAAGGTGATTATAAGCTTATTTGAAGAGACAAAAATCAAATGGGCAAGTATATAGCCATTTTGAGGTGTTTTGAGTTATTTTGGGTGATATTGACGCCAAAACACTTGGAAGTTGACTTTTAACTTAACTTAAGGACTTATACACTTGTAAATATCCTATTAGGGAATGTTGTAATTAGTTATAGGCTTAAATAAAGAGAAACAAGTGACTTGGCCATGATAGTAGCCACTTTTAGTGATTTTTGAGCCTTTTTGAGTGAATTTGAGCCCAAAACGTTTGTAATGGCACATTTCAATAAATTAAAAAACATATAAAGCTCTAAATATGCAGTATATGAATGTTTAAGGTACTTATAAGGTTAATTGAAGAGACAGTAATCAGATGGGCAAGTTAACAAACATTTTGAGGTGTTTTTAAGGTATTTTGAGCAAAAAACACTTGGAACTTGTCATTCGATTTAAATTTAAACCTTACAAAGTTATAACTATGCTTTATACGAATGTTTAAGTTATGTATAAGTGAAATGGGCATAATAGTAGCTAATGAAATTTGGATTTTGTGATGGAAATTTCCCTTGCAAAATTGGTCATCCAATTTCCTCAAATTTCGTCGCAAATTGTTTGCGACGGAAATTCCGTCGGTGAAACCAACAATTTGCGACAAAGAGAATTCCGATGACCTTTTTGCGATGGAATTCCGTCGCAAACGGGTCTTGCGACGGAATTGGGGGTATTTCCGACGGAAAAATTCTATCACAAATCGCCTGTTTTCTTGTTCTTTGAATAAGAAGTATACTTACAAGTAACAAGAAGCCTATTACATAGAATCACAATATCATAAAAAGTTTCCTAGTTAGTGGAGTGAACCTCATAAATTATTGACATATTATTTATCAGTTATTTGAATTCAAACAGAAAGTATATGTAATTTATCAACATAAAAGTCAATTATTCCACATAATTAGTTAAAATTTTGCATTAGAAACAAAAAAAAAACAAAAATTTATATTCGAAAATATAACGCTAAATTAGTTAAAATTAATTTAAAATAAACTATTTGTTTTCTATTCATATCATGAAGCTTTTTAGACTATTTCACAAAAGTATATCAGTAACGATCTAGACTAAAGTGTCTCACAATAAAGCTAAAAGAATTCTTAAAAAAGTGTCTCAAAACCTCTTCAAGTGCAAGCATAAATATAGTACTAACATCAGCACATTTACTTGCAAATATTAAAGAAATACCTTTTTTGTTGTCAGTGGCCCAACCTACTGTTGTCGTAAAACAGAAGTTGAATTAGCAGCTGAAATAGAATTAGAGAGAAGGATATAGTTAGCAGAAGCACATAGAAGAAATAACAGCTAAAGGGTATGAAATAATAGGTGCGAGTCTAGAACATAACACCACACAACCATGTGGTACCATCTGCCGAAAATGAGCATAAACTGATGCAGAAACAATAGCAGACAGAAGAAGATTTCATATGCTAACCACTCAAAGTCTTAAATAAGCCCGAATGAGAATTATAGGAAACTAAAAAATAGGGAGTATAAGAGTAAGTGTGTTTACCTGATGAAATTAGCTTCTGTAGATGAAATTCAATAACAATTTAAGCAACACAACTTCCATTCATGTGAAAACGTATAGTTGAAAATCATTTTACATCAACAAAAATGGTCAAAATGAGACTGATATAGATTGCAACAAAAAACAAATCTATATGTGCAACACTGTACCAACATATCAGGCAGCACAAAATTGTCAATATTAATAATTTAATATTACACCACAATCTAATTTCTTAAAAAAAGATACAATTTATACACTTGATTGATAAACTAACTAAAATAAAGCTTTTGGGACTCATACAAGACCTCGTGAATTAACTTAGATTGAAAACATATCAATGTATAAATTCTCTAGCTAAATCATTGCTACAAACGGAAAAGGTAAGTGACTGTTGCATATCATTGAGCATAGCTAGAATATTGTATGATAGAGACACAAACTAGTTACTGAAAATTCAATAGCATACTGCATACCCACAAGACTTTTTACTTTCAATATGAAGCAAAATAATAGATAAATGCGAATAGATAGAAATGAACCTTTCCATGTATAAGAACATCCCTTAATATCCACACATGAAACCACTTACACACACACCTCTTTCACAAATCCTAACGAAATGAGTTTTTATTCTAACAAAATATATAAAAACAAAATAAACAACACAAAATCTTCAATTTTATCCCAATGGTACTCGCCAAAATAAAGCCCAAGATTCGTCTTAGGATCGTCAAAAACTCGTGTCAAGAAATTAAGCGACATTTCTTGAATTTTCAAGATTTTCTTCAATCTTTCAACAAGTCCTCCAAGAATAGATCTTTAAATCAAGAAACCTTTCAAGAACAAAATTTCAATCAAGGAACTTTCCATAAACCATCCACCATGCTCCAAAGATAATCATGAATGAAAACACTAACACAATGACTTACACATGAAAGCAATAAAGTCTAAAATGAGAAACACCCTATCAAGTGAAGTGGGAAAAACTCATGGACAAACAAACTTGTTCCCTGAATACACCATCTATCCTGTATAGTGCTAAATCAAATTTCAATCAAAGTCTTCACAATTACACACAAACATATTCATTAACACCATACTCCACCAACTTCAATGTATATTAGTGACTAATGGTGTTGGCTTAGATGGTTATGCAAATAGCCACCACTACCATCAATAGTGTAATTAACCTTTACCATAGTCACCAAAACTTGTGATTTATCCCTTTCAAACCAAATTACATTAAACATAAGATTAATTAGCTTATCCACCTTTGGTTATGGGTAGGATATCTCATTTGTACTCAAATTCACATCATTCTCCCCTTATTGTAAACAATTTGCTCTAAAATTCACAACATCATAGTCAGCTGAGAGATCCCCCAATGTTGAAACTAGAACTCACATTACCATACTCATCAAGTAAATTATTCTTATATTTATTATCCCATACGCCTCTATCACCTCAATAGCTCCATCAGTTTTAGGCATCAACAGATTATTTCGCCTATTTGGAAAACACTCTTTTCGTAGATGAATCCGTACAAAACCACCAGGTTTGAACACATGCTGGGTCAAATTCTTGTTAGAACGCCTCCTGTACACCTCGTTCATCTGATAAATTTTCCTTTTCACAGCTTCACACGTTCTTTTGAATACTTTCAATCGTTTGTTTGCATTTACATGTATTTCATTTCTTGCCAAAGGTATCAAATCAATTGCATATATGGATTGATTCCATACACAACTACCAAAGGTGAATGTCTTGTAGTGGATGAAACATCTTTGTTGTAAGCAACCTCAGTATGACTCAATCGAATATCCCAATCTCTTTGTATTATAATCACAAGTCCACGCAAAAAGGTACCCAATATTCTGTTAGTAACTTCAGTCTGCTCATCTGTCTGAGGATGATGACAAGTACTAAAAAGCAGCTTTGTACCCGCCGTCTTCCAAAAACACTTCCAAAAGTGAATGAGAATTTTCGAATCCCTATCACTCACCACACTTTTGGGTATGCCTCGTAGCTTCACAATTTCTTTGAAATAGACGTTAGCAACATTTTGAGCATCATCAGTTTTATTCATAGCCACAAAATGCACTATTTTAGAAAAACTATCAACCACCTCCATTATTGAAACAAGTCCCCTCAATGTTCTAAGAAATACAATGATTTAATCCATACTGACACTATCCCAGGGTGTTTCAGGAACTGGTAATGGTGTATAGAGTCCCTTCACAAAGGTTGATTTTGCTCTTTAACACGTAGCACATCTGGACATAACTGATTCAATATCTATTATCATTTTAGGCCTGAAACATTCACTCACAATGTCAAATGTCTTATGAACCCCAAAATGCCCAGCAAGTGCGCCACTATGAGCTTCCCTGATCATCAATTCTTGAACTCCACACTTAGGAATACACTGCTTGTTGTTCCTGATTAGAAAACCATCTTGAATTGTGAAATTCGTTGTTGGTTGTTTGTATTCTTTAGCAAAATACGAATCACTGACATATAACTCCTTCAAGTGCTAAAACCCTAATACTCTAGTATCCACCATTGCAAGCAAATATGAGCTCCTTGACAAAGCATCAGGCACTGTATTACTCCTTCGTTCTTTGTACTTAGATGAAATGGTAAAAGACTGAAGAAACTTCACCCACTTAGCATGTCTATATATAGTTGAGCTTCTGTTGACCATTAATAAACATCAAGGCTTCATGATTTGAATGTATAATAAAAGGTTTAGGGTGTAGATAATGTGACCAATTATCCAGTACCCTAACAATTGCATATAATTCTTTATCAAAGTTGGAATAATTCAATCTGGCACCATTCAATTTCTCACAGAAGTATAAAACAGGCTTATTCTCTTGAATCACGCCTGCTCCAATGTCGACGCCATAAGCATCATACTGTACAACAAATAACTTATAAAAATAAGGCAATATAAGAATAGTTGCAACGCATAGCTTCTCCTTGACCACCTTAAATGCCTCCTAAGCCTTAGAATTCCACTAGAATTCCTCTTTCTTCTCCAACTCTGTAACGGGAGACATTAGTGTAGAGAAAATTTCAATGAATCTCCTATAGAATGATGCCAATCCATGAAAACTTCTGACATCATGCACAATGGTAGGTGTCTTCAAAGTTTTAACAGCTTTAACATTAGAGGGATCCACCATAATACCTGCACCACTCACTATGTAACCAACAAAAACAATTCGCTGATGCAAAAGGTCATATTTTTCGAGTTTCCCTATAACTTCTGTTCACGTAGATTACCAAACAACTGCCTCAAATGCCCAGAATGCCCATTTAGGTCCTTACTATAAACAAGTATATCATCCAGATAGACAACAATGAACATGTTTAGGAAAGGTCTCCGTACCACATTCATCAATCTCATGAAAGAACTTGGTGCAATACAAAAACCAAAAGGCATCACCAACCACTCATATAAGCCTTGTTTAGTATTGGAAGCAATATTTCACTCATCCCCTTCACAAATCCTAATCTGGTGGTAGCCACTTCTTAGATCAATGTTTAAAAATACGCTAGCACTATGCAATTCATCCAACATATCTTCAAGTCTAGGCATAGAAAATCTATACTTGATGGTTATATTGTTAACTACTCTTGAATCATTAGACATTGTCCATGTACACCATCTTTCTTAGGATCCAATAGAGCAGGAACTGCACATGAAATTATACTTTCACGAACTAACCCCATCTGAATCAATTCATTAATCTGGAGCTGGAGTTCTTTCGATGCTTCACAATCACATCTATAAGCAGGCTTATTAGGAATAGGTGCTCTAGGAATAAAATCAATAGCTTGCTCTATGCCACGAATTGGAGGTAGTTCACCAAGTAATTCATCTGGAAAAAAAATCTGCAAATTCTTCAAGCTATGTTTTGAGGCGCAAATCTTCAATTAGTTTATTTGCTATTGCTTCCTTCACAACAAGAAGATATGCAGGGTACTCTTGCTCCATCTACTTTTCGAATTCCGTAGCAGAAACAAATAGATTACATTGTTGCTTCTGGCTCTTTCTAGCAGATGGATTCGAAGGTAGGAGATTGTTTCTTTGTTTACCCTTCAACACAGAAATTTTTTGATACTCTATTATGCTGCACTTTACTGTCATACTTTCATGTTCTTCATAGCAACAATAGGGACACAGCCACAGGCACAACATGACACCACAATTCGTAATTGTATAGTCCAATGGTGAAATTAATCAATGCTTGCTTCTTTACTTCAATTCCTTTAGTATCACCAAGCCAATTAAGTTTGCATGGAATATTATGATATCTTTGAGTAAGTTGTAACCTTTTCACCTACTCATTGGATGCCACATTAGTGCAACAACCACTATCAATGATCAGGTTGCATTAATATGGTCCATTCTTGCAAATACTATGAAATAGGCTCTCCCTTTGCGTTGCATGAGGCTCCATAGTTGAACGCAAAGCCCATCATACCATAAATACTTCACCACCTTATAGTAAAGGATTGAATAAAAACAATTCTTTCGAAGACCTTGCCATCTTCACATGTCTATGTTCCTCCAAATCATAAAGCAACAATAAATGTTCAAATTCAGCAATATATTCATGCAAATTGATAGTGCCCTGATTTAAAGAAGTTAATTTCACACAGTTCTGCTGAACAAAATCAAAAGGAACATGTTTGTAACGCAATTTCTTTTTCAAATAATATCTAGCGACTATTGTTTGCTTGTCTTGAAGTTTCCTTTTTTGCTTTCAATACTTCATACCACAATCCTGAATTCTTTTTCAGTGTTATGGAAGCAATCTTACAGGTTTTTCGATCATCAAAACCTTTATATTAGCTTCTCTACTTGTCTCTCCCATTTAAGGTAATCATCTGGTGCACCTTAACCTGTGAAGTCATCATGTTTAATACCACGATCATAAATTTATGCTTACTCTTTCGAAGTTTTTTAATTTGTATCGGACGAACAAGAAGAGTTATAATCCTCGTCATCTTCATCATCACCACGAAAATAATGCACAGACTTTGGATCCAGTTTCTTCTAAAATTGTTGCGCCAATACATTGATCCGTAGGTAGTCTTGCAACTTTCTCGCGTCCATGTCTTCCAATTGTTAAATTTAATTCCTCCATGATGGATCGAAAAAAACTATGAAAACTAATACCAAACTTATGTTGATTTTAAGTGGTACTCGACAAAAACACTCAAAACTCATGTGAAAGTCAATTAAATCCTCACTCCCGGATGAATTTAATTGATGGCTAATTAATTAGATCACTCCTGAAACTAATTAACTAGGTTCTAAATTCGATCTCCGTGAACCCGGGGCTTTGGGGTCCCACATGCCCTTTTTTACAGGATGTTTGATTGTCGTGCTTAGTTGTTTGCATAGTTTGAGTATGTTTGGCTTTGGGAGTGAGTCTAGAATATAAAAACCCAAGTAGAGAAGTCGCCACCGTCCTCCTTTCGGGAGCTAACAGAACCCCATTAAGTCATAGCTCAATGCCAAAATGACAGCCAAGGTTAAGAATGTCCCATATCTCTGGATTCGGGGACGAGGGTAAGGACAACAGTAGGTCAAAGTGTCCCCCCACGTATAGCGGCCTCTACTTGTTCTTGTGTGTAATTTCACAATCATAATATCGAATTATAGCAATCATATTTCCGGTTTAGACCTATAAATACGTACGGAAATAAGGCAAGGCGGGTTTTGATTAAGGCACACATAATTATGTTTTATCATGCATGGGTGATCACTTTAGGATTAGATCGATTTTAATCTTTGATTTAGTGGAAGTATGCTTTTAGGTGTTTTGAATTAGACATGGATTCTAGGTGATTTGAGAGTATTAAACATCAAGCATAAATCACATAAACCCTAAAGCACGGTTTCTACTTGAGATTGATTTTAGTTAAGATCGAACCATCAATTAATCAATATTACATGAATATGAATTAAAGACATGTCAATTTTCTAATAAAGCATTAATTATATGATCTAACTCATTGAAGAACTCAATTTGATGATTTTGATATTATTGGCCTTATTCGAAGTACCTTTCGTACAAGTCGACGACCCTTTAGAACTGAGAGCTTGAAGAACCTTAATTAATTAATAATAATGATGTGATGTGTTTGGCACAGTTTTCGATGTAGGGCACGAAAACTGAGGGAGTATTAGAGACAGAAATTGACGAGTTAGAGAGAGAGAGAGAGAGAGAGTTGTGAACAAGTCAGTTGATAACTGTCTTTGATTGTCGAAGGGGGAGGGTTAAATATAGTGTTGGAAGGAAAGTCATTGAGCGCCAGAGCGCTAAGGAAGCGCTAGGACGCCAAACACTAAGCGCCAAGACGCCCATGGAGCGCCAGGATGCTCGAGTTGAGCACTAGGGCGCCCACTAAGCTACTATTTTTACATGGAATATCTCTGGTGCTTCTTTATTTCATATATTTTCTTCCATAAATCGAATTATTCTGAAATATATGAGAATATATGAAATTTACTTCCATAACACCATTTATACACTTCCATAACCTAGAGTTGCCTTAAACCGAACAAACCTTTCTAGAAGGAAAAAGAATTTAGAATTAGATGGAAATGAGAATATCAGGTCACATTTGTACGCTTAAATTAATTTATTTTATTTTCGAAAATGAATTTATAATAAGATGGAAATTAAATGAAAATAGCAATAACAAAATAATTTTAAGCGTACTTCAACCGTTAACTCATCATCAGTTAACCTCTATCGACAATGGTTTTATTCATTTTTTTTTATTTTCAAGCACCCGTCTTTCAAGAATCGGTCATTATTGCGACATGATACACGATAATCATCGGCCGTTAGGAGGGACCAAAAATAGGTGTCTACAGTTAGGCCCCACTTTGTCTGAGTTTGTAGAGACGACTAGCTTCGTAAAATGAAAGTAAAAGTATTTGGTACCAGCAAAATAAAGGTTAGTTTTTCCTGCACCAAGATGATACATCCTCACAATGTGCTATGTTTCTTGAGAATGAAGAAAGGTCTCCTTCATATGCTGCGTGATCGTATAAGAGGTCCGAAAAAGCCTTTGTACCATCCGGTGAGATATGAAGTCTCGGAAAAGGCGTCTTTACAATCCAGTCATATGTGAAGTTTCGGGAAGGGCGTCTGTATCATCCGAAGATAAGTAGTCTAAGACTAAGGTTAATCGTATGACGATCCAAACATTTTTGCTTTAGACTCAGCTTGGTTGTAGGGAAACGTAATGATGTTGTAGAAAGTTGTTTCGTAGTCTTCTGACTCGTTTGACCTGACCTGACTTTCAGGGGCACTTTGGTAATTTAGACACAATTCTTCATTCGGGGAAGTTTTGGGGAATTTTGATCCGATTCATCTTTTGAGGGCATTTTAGTAATTATAACCCGATTCGGGTTTTAGGGGTATTTTGGTAGTTTCGATGAGGAATGTTGGTAAATGGCGGCGTGGAATGTCGGAGTATATGAAGCAAATCTTTCTCAAAGTACAAAAATGAAATCCCTAAACTTCAAGGTGGACCCCACAGGGGGTCCCGAAATTCGCCACTTAGGTGCCAGGGCGCAGGCTGGGCACCATAGCATAGCCCAGGCACTTAGGCGCTCACTATGGGGCCCTCTGGCATTTGGTTGATCCACGTCAGCTAGTTTGAAATTGTTGTTGTTTGTACTTGTGTTGGTCCGTGTATTACCTCACATAAGCACAACTTGCTCTTTCTTCTTCTTCTTGCTCGAACCAAACCCCAAACGAAAACCCCAACTTCCTCCATTGTTATTGTTGAAGGTTTGAAGCTCAGATTTTTGTATGAATTTGCTCACTAACAATGTAAGTCTTCTAAACTTAGCTCATGTTGTTTATTTTCGCGGAGCTTGCAATTTGTTCTACTTAGATCATGAAGTAAGTAATAACCCCAAAAATTTGGTTTTTCTTATTTTTCTCATGAATGTCAAAATTGATGCATGTTCTCGTATCTATGAGTGTGATGGAACACAAGGGAAGTAGTTTGAGCTAAAATAAGTGAGATTTGAGAAAAAAAAAAGTCAACTAGTTAGATTAGGGTATGTAGCAGTGAAGTGACGGGTGTGACCTTGAGCGAGTAAAGGGGCGAAATATGCTTCACTTTGTTGGATTACTGATAGAAATGCACTAGTGTCTTGGAAATGGCATGAACCGAGCCTTTGTTGACATCTTGTGAAATATTATGAAACTAGCTCATATAGTACATATGATCTAAGATAGGGAATTTTATGTAATTTTCTTCTATTGATTAATGAACTTGATCTCCATGTGCTAATGACGGCGATGAATTAGGAACAACTCTAATTAGAACCCATTTGTATGTTTTTTGAAGCTAATTTCTGTAAAAATGATTACTAACTCACATAGGTCATGTAATTTAAGTAATATAGAAAATTTAACCCTTTTTTGATCTGAATGATTTAAATAATGGCTTTACATGTTGTTTGAAACAAAACCATGATTGAAATTGTCTTGAAATGAATAAGAGATCATGCTACTAATTTTAGTTCAAAATTAGCTTCTTTAAGCTCTTAAATGCCTTCATGTAATGCTCTTGTTATTAAAAACACATGCCTTCATGGCCCCTTGAGAGTCTTCTTGGGAAATGAGGCTAAAAATGTTTGGAAATATTGACTTGTTGGATGCTGCTGAGACTTTGAGTCTTCCATAGTTTATTGCAAGTGGCTGGACAACCGTAATTCATGGTTTATATATGGGAAATGTCCCTTTACAACCGTTATGCTGCCGGAATTTCTGCTCAAAATTCTTATTGTTTTGCTGGTCTAGTTCAGGCGATAATATTGTTGAGGTGGAGGGCATGGGCCAGGTGTCTTCCAATAGGACTAGACTACGGGCTCCTAGAGAGTGGCAGCCTAGCATGTTGGCCTTTGATCGGGCTCAGCATATTTCTTACCTTCCCCTCTCGGGCCATGTGCGTGACTAGCTCCTTTTTCTTCTTTTCTTCTTAACTTTTAATGTTCAACCTTCAATCTCTTATTTTCTTTTGGAGAACAACCACCGTCTGAGAGGGTTTGGCTTGAGTACTTCGAGGTTAACGTAATGCTGACCTTCTCCACATGCTCTCGGGGTATGCATTTGATGACTTCATTCGTGCCCTTCAGGCCCTTGAGAGCATGAAAAGCTGTCGAGTATTCGTTCTTTGTCTTTTGGAGTAGTGGTGCGATATACAACTTCTGCCGATCCATTGCCTTCATGTGAATTCATCATTACTTGAAGGAATCGGGTGTTTCTTTTTAGTCTCTTTCACACTTTAGTGAAAGAAATGGCCTTCATTAGTAATGTTGGCCTTAAAATGGTTACTTAGGAGTTGAACTCTTTGTCCTTTGCTCCCAAATGATTCCTATTACAGGTTTTGGCCTTTATTGGTACGACATCCGAGGGACTTCAAGTCTAGGAGTTTGTGTCGTATTCTACTCCTAGCAGTAGTTTGTCCACTGTGACGAGAACTGCCAGTTTTCCCGAGCCTGATTTCTTTTATCGGCATTCGTTAACCTGTTTGGGATTATCTTTTCTTTTAGAAGTTGACTTCGTAGTCGTTGCTTCTTGAAGGATCCGGTGATATACTTGTCGTTTGGTGTATGCATGCCTAAAATGTATATATTTATGAACATGCCTTGTATTTATTTAATTCTATTTTTGTATATATTTTACTCGGTTTTTTATTTGACTGCTCGGCTTTGGCTTTTTGACTTTTGACTTTGATATTTTTACTTTGACTAGGCTCAAGGGAGGGTACCGACTTTCCTCCCAAAAAAAATCAAAACAAAAAAGGAAAATTGTAATTAAAAAGACTCGGACTTGAGACAAGTTAATGGGGCACGGGAATCGAGGAAGATGTGCACGAATATCAAGGCAAAGCGTGTGAGCTCAAAATGGGGAACAAGAAAGTTGCAGCCTACTGCATGGGGCCAGGTGAGTGCTACGGCGATCAGCCTGCCCCTAGGCGCTCGTCCAGCATTGTGGCGCTCACCCAGCGCTACGATGCTCGTCTTTTCTTGTTTATTGCAACTTGAAGGCTACATGTATCCCTCGCCGCTATGCTTGCTCTTCTTAATTCGAACTAAAGTGACGATCTCTGAGTGTTTTTGTTCGAAAATATCAATAGTTTAGTGTGATCTTGCAATCATGGCTAGGAATTTCGAAGTTGCATGTGACTAATTGCTTTCGACGCTCAATCCAGAGGAGAAAGGTTTGCTGAAGGATTATAACCTTTCCTCGGTGATCAACTTGAGGCACGCTTAACTCAACATTAATCTTATATATGTTGCTGTTGGATTTTGGAATACAAACACTCATAGCTTCATATTTCGCGAGAGGGAGGTGAATCTGTTGCCTGAAGTGTTAGGTGGAATAGCGAGATTGTCGTATGATGGTTTACCCTGTCTTCCCACTACCAAAGATTACTTTTGTCCTATTTTTGAGCGCTATCTTAATCTTGAAGCATATGTGATGGAGAAGGTAGCCCATGGTAGGAAAATAGACTTGGTTACCCTGATTGATTATTTCAAGACTGCCGAAATAGCAAGGAAGAGGTATAAGTGGCGGGCATTGTTGATTTGCATATTCGCAAGATTTCTTTTTGTGAATGGTGAACCCTCAATTGGCTATGATGCTTTGATTATTATCGTTGAGCAGTTCAAAGATTAAAGGACTCCTATGCCACTATGTATAGAGGAGCTGTTTTTGACACTTGATCACCTAAAGAGGGATTCTGAAGTCCCCTTGACTGGATGTTATGCTGTAAATGTTGTGAATTGTTTTCTATTCAATTTTTAGCAATAAAAAGGTCGTTTAGTGCTAAGTCACATGACAGATGTAAGGATTATGATTCTTTCAAATATATGATAAGTCATAATACATACAAAACATTTTACACTCCCGATAATTCCTGTGCAGGTGCAGCTTATCGATCGTTTGAATTTGATGGAGCCTCCGTTGAACATCCCTACCTATACTCTTAAGAACTTTTATGGGCAACGTCGGCGATATCATTACTCTACCATGCATGAATGGCTACTGACCCTTGCTGATAAGGAGATGGACATTCCCTGGATCGTTTCGTGGTGAAGGATCCAAACTATAGTCTATACAGACGAGACTCCTTACGTTCGTGTGCCTGGCTTGACTACTCTGACCTTCTACTACCCTTCTCGAGAGATGAGGCAGTTTGGCATTCAACAGGTAATCCCAGATCATGGTACCGTGAGGCCCGAAGAGAAGTCTGTGCTGCTTGGTATAGTCCACAATTGGGAAAACAATTGGATGAAGAGGACGAAGATTTCTGTGACTCCATTTCTAGAATGCTATGATAAGGTATCAAAGCATTACTTTATTTAGATGAATGTAGAGTCTATTTTTATTCGTGCAAAGGCCCGTAAAGCCACAAGGAGAGATCATGGGTATGCGAAGGACAGAATCCAAGAGAAACTCAAGGTTATTTCTATTAAGGATAGACTGGGTCCTAGGAAGGTACCTGTATGGGAAAGACTCGAGAAGCTCCCCCCTTTGAAGATTGAAGTTGTTCCTAAGAGGAAGAGATCTAAAGGAGAACATGACGCGGAAGGTAAAGGGAAAGAGAAAGTGGATGAGGCCTCAGGAAAGAAGCAATGGGTGCCGAAGAAGTCAATGAAAGCTGGAGAATCTCCCTAAA
Source organism: Suaeda aralocaspica (assembly GCA_016808085.1). NCBI lineage: Eukaryota > Viridiplantae > Streptophyta > Magnoliopsida > Caryophyllales > Amaranthaceae > Suaeda > Suaeda aralocaspica. The sequence continues at coordinate 16,263 of PYUH01000978.1, forward strand.
CTACTAAGGACAAGGAGAAATATTCTAGACCTAATTAAGAGGATTGTTGTATTGTTTCACAAACTTTAGTTATTACTATTTTTTGATGAATAAGGCATGCGTGCCATGTTTTACTTTTGTAAACTGTTGTGTTTAAATAATCATTCGTTTTATTTCATGGCAAGATTACAACACACATTTTTGTAATGAAGACAACAAAAATCATGTTTACTTCTGTAGGCCATTAGAGTGTTGTAGAGGAGTGAGGGGTTTTTATTTTTGAACGGGTCGAACCCCAAGTCGGGGTTTCCTATGTATCCTTTCGGAATCAAGGCAAACGTAGTTCCAATAGCTTCATGGGCATAACTTACACATATTACTTGTTTAGTTGATCCAAGTTTGTGAGATTGTAGATGTTATCACCATTCATATCCATTAATTCAATTGTACCTCCGAGGAGTATTTTCTTGACAATGTAGGGCCTAGCCCAGTTCGGCGGAACATCCCTTGAGGATCCATGACTGTGTTTCGCAGTGCTTTGTGGACTAAATCACCTTCCTTGATTTTCCTTTCTTTGACTTGTTTGTTGAAATTTCTTTCCATCCTCTTTTCTCATCTAGGAGTACCAGAGCAACGTACCGAGCCTGTACCCGTTCGGCTTCAGAAAGCTCACTTTACAACAGTATCCTTAATGAGGGGATTCCGAGTTTGATAGGTTGTACGGCTTCCATCCAGTAGACTAAGGAGAAAGGGGTTGCTCCTCTTGAAGTTCGTAATGGATGTTCTATACCCCCATATGGCGAAGGAAAACTTAATTGGCCAATTTTTGTAATATCCCGTCATTTTGGAGAGAATTGTCTTCACATTTTTATTTGCTGCTTCAACTGCTCCATTCTTTTAAGGTGGATACGAAGATGACTTGTGTTGCTGGTTTTTGTAANAGACTGGGTCCTAGGAAGGTACCTGTATGGGAAAGACTCGAGAAGCTCCCCCCTTTGAAGATTGAAGTTGTTCCTAAGAGGAAGAGATCTAAAGGAGAACATGACGCGGAAGGTAAAGGGAAAGAGAAAGTGGATGAGGCCTCAGGAAAGAAGCAATGGGTGCCGAAGAAGTCAATGAAAGCTGGAGAATCTCCCTAAACTACTAAGGACAAGGAGAAATATTCTAGACCTAATTAAGAGGATTGTTGTATTGTTTCACAAACTTTAGTTATTACTATTTTTTGATGAATAAGGCATGCGTGCCATGTTTTACTTTTGTAAACTGTTGTGTTTAAATAATCATTCGTTTTATTTCATGGCAAGATTACAACACACATTTTTGTAATGAAGACAACAAAAATCATGTTTACTTCTGTAGGCCATTAGAGTGTTGTAGAGGAGTGAGGGGTTTTTATTTTTGAACGGGTCGAACCCCAAGTCGGGGTTTCCTATGTATCCTTTCGGAATCAAGGCAAACGTAGTTCCAATAGCTTCATGGGCATAACTTACACATATTACTTGTTTAGTTGATCCAAGTTTGTGAGATTGTAGATGTTATCACCATTCATATCCATTAATTCAATTGTACCTCCGAGGAGTATTTTCTTGACAATGTAGGGCCTAGCCCAGTTCGGCGGAACATCCCTTGAGGATCCATGACTGTGTTTCGCAGTGCTTTGTGGACTAAATCACCTTCCTTGATTTTCCTTTCTTTGACTTGTTTGTTGAAATTTCTTTCCATCCTCTTTTCTCATCTAGGAGTACCAGAGCAACGTACCGAGCCTGTACCCGTTCGGCTTCAGAAAGCTCACTTTACAACAGTATCCTTAATGAGGGGATTCCGAGTTTGATAGGTTGTACGGCTTCCATCCAGTAGACTAAGGAGAAAGGGGTTGCTCCTCTTGAAGTTCGTAATGGATGTTCTATACCCCCATATGGCGAAGGAAAACTTAATTGGCCAATTTTTGTAATATCCCGTCATTTTGGAGAGAATTGTCTTCACATTTTTATTTGCTGCTTCAACTGCTCCATTCTTTTAAGGTGGATACGAAGATGACTTGTGTTGCTGGTTTTTGTAATTTGTGAGAAGTTCCTCGCATTCACCTTGAAAATGAGTTCCATTATCACTGATGATTTCATGCGGGACCCCATATTGGGATATTATGTTGATTTTGACGAATTGTGCCACATGTTTTGCTTCCCACGATATAAAGCGGCTTCCACCCATTTGGTGGAGTAATCGATTGCTACTAATATGAACTCGTGACCTCCATGACCTCGAGGTGTAACCTTTCGAATTATGTCAATCCCCTATGTTGAGAACGACCATGGAGATGATAGAGAGTGCAGCGGCGATGGAGGTATATGTTGAGCATTTGCATACTTTAGACACTTGTTACAATGTCTAACGTATCTATTGCAATCAACCTCCATTGTGGTCCGATAATACCCTTGCTTAATAATTTTAGAGGCTAACATTTAAGCGTTCATATGAGTTCCACATATTCCTGAATGTACATGATCCATGACCCGTTGAGCCTCTTTGTTATCCAAACATTGAAGGTGTAAGCCAGTGTAATGCTTTTTATACAGATCTCCTCCCCGAATGATGTATTGCGAAGCTAGGAGTCTTAGAGCGCGTTGCTCTTTCCTTGACACATCAATGGGATACTGCAGGTTTTCTATGTTGTTCTTGATGTCCCTATAGCAAGGTTCCTCTTTTGCGAGGTCGTTCACCTCATCGTCTTCCTCAACTATGGACACATGGGCTGGTTCTTTTATTCTTTCAACCACCAACGACATTTCTGTCAAAGAACCTAGAATGTGGATCATCGATGCCAACTTAGCCATAGCGTCAGCAAACTGATTGTCCTCCCTCTTTAATAAGTGTATTCGATGTCTTTCATTTGAGAGGCACTTTGTTCAAAATGAGCTTGATACGGAGCTGGGCTGTCACTTCTAATTTTCCATCTTCTGGAGATTTGGTTGATGATTAAAGAAGAATCTCCGTAGAACCTTAGCTTTTGGACTTTCAAGGCTATAGCAGCCTCGAGCCCTATGATATATGCTTCGTATTCGGCTGCGTTATTGGTTTCATTGAATTCTAGCTCTTCTTTGGGATAAACTAGCAAAACACTGACCCCACACCCTTTTATTTTGGAGGCACCATTAAAGTACAAGGACAACTTTCTTCTTAGGTCATCATCAATTCCTCGTCGGGAAATTCATAATCCTCAAGTCAACGTTCGTCTCGAGAGTCTGCTAAAAATTAAGAGACTATACTTGCTTTTATGGATTTTTGTGACACGAACTTAAGGTCAAATTCGGCCAACATGAACATCCATCTTGATATTCGTCCGTTTACTACAAGCTTAGTGAAGAGGTATTTGAGGGGATCACCTTTACTAACTATGTGAACAGTGTGAGTTAGTAAATAGTGCCTTAATTTTTTGGTGGACCATACTAACACCAAGCATAATTTCTTGATGTTTGAATATCTCTCTTCATATTGTAGAAATTTCTTACTGAAGTAGTAGATTGCATTTTCTTTTCCATCGACTTCTTGTACTAGCATGGCTCCTGCAGCGGTTTTAGTATGGGTAAAATAGAGTCTTAAAGGATGGCCCGGAGTCGGAGGTACCAGGATAGGCATATTCGTAAGATATTCTTTGTTTTTGTCGAAGGCTTGTTGGCAGTCATCGTCCCATTCTTTTGGAACATCTTTCTTTTGCTTCCTGACGATGGGTTCGTATACCATGGTGAGTTTGGATATGAAGCTACTTATGTACTGAAGCCTTGCTAAGAATCCTCGAATTTCTTTTTCGGTCTTTGGTGGTTTCAAGGACATGATGGCTTTTACTTTAGTGGGGTCAATTCCAATGCCTCTAGCAGTAACCACGTGACCCAGAAGCTTTCCGGAAGTGACTCCGAAGGCACATTTTTGAGGATTAAGTCTCATGTTGAATCTTCAAAGACTTTCGATGAACTTTCTCAAGGCAAGGGTATGTTTACTCCTTTCCTTTGTTTTCGCTATTATGTCGTCCACGTATACTTTTACTTCCTTATGTATCATATTGTGAGTGTAGTTGCAGTGCGTTTGTATGTAGCCCGACATTTTTTAGACCAAATAGCATGACTGTGTTACAGTATAACCCTCATGGAGTAGTGAAAGTCGTCTTTTCCATGTCCGTTTCATCTATCACAATCTGGTGGTAGCCGGTGTAGCCATCGATGAGGGAGAATAAGGTATGGTTTACTGTATTATCGACTAGCACATCGATGTATGGCAAGGGGAAATCATCCTATGAAATGGCCTTGTTCAGGTTCTGAAAGTCCACACACATCCTTACTCTTTCATCTTTCTTTAGTACGTGGACAATGTTGGTGACCTAATCAGCATATTGAACCACCTTGATAAATCCTGCCTTTAATTGCTCAATTATCTCCTCTCGGATCTTCAGTTTAATTTCTAGTTTCATCCATCTAAGCTTTTGCATGACGGGTTTGGACCCCTGGTTCAGGGGGATGGTGTCCTTAGCTATTACTGGATGAATCCCTGGTATATCTTCATAGGACCATGAGAAAACATCCTTTAATTAGTTGAGTGTTGCTATAAGCTCTTCCCTTTCTTGAGGATTAAGCGTGAGACCAACCTATAATTACCTTGGATTGTCTTAGTCGGAGATGTTGATCTTTTAAGTTTCCTCAATTATTGGAGTTTTGCGTTCATGTTCCTATACAACTTTTATTATTTAATCATTATTTGGAGTTTCAGTTTGTGAAATAGAGCAATCATGTAAAGGGGAAGGGGAATAAGAGGAAGGAGACGAGGAATAAGCAAGAGAAGTTATATTATTAAGCTTGTTAATTATGACATCGAAATTAGCCCTAGTGGTGGAATCTAAAGGAGGGACAGACTCCTTGACAAGTTTATTAGTAACTACGAAATTCATAGGATTAGACGACTTAATCGCATTGGACTCAGACTCGGATTCAGACTCGTTGAACATAGCCATGAGCACCTCTTGTTCGGTCGGTGGAGCACGTTTTAACCAGAAGAGCAACCCAAGTCCTTGTGCATCGAGATCATCCGGTTTGGATTTCCTTTTAGTGATTGATGTGGCCATATCTTCAATGTTAATTATTGCAAGCAAGTATCCCCACAAGTCTTCATCGTGATTATCGTGTTCGATGTTGATGATAGGTTAATCAGTGGCTTGGATCCTCATTAGAGATGCATCGATAGTAATCACATCCCCATCTAGCATGAACTTGATCTTTTGGTGTAGTGTGGATGGGACCGCCCCTAGTTCATGGAGCCAAGGTCTTCTTAGGAGATGATTGAGGCTAGCCTTGATGTCCATGATATGAAACTTCACTTTCTTCTCGACAAGTCCTGCGAGCAAGTTCAACTATACAACCCCTGTGGTGTTTCTTCTTGTGTTGTCTTGGGCTCAAATGGCTTAATTGCTAGCACAAAATTCTTCTTGTGAAATCCCGAGAATCCGAGCGGTTCTCAAGGGGCAAACATTGATAGCCGAGCAATTGTCAATAGAGGTCATGGGTATGTTTAGTTGTTTACTTATGATAGTAATGTAGAGAGCTTCGTTATGACTCGTTTTTTTGGTTGGGAGGTCCTCATCAGAAAAGGAGATGGACAACTTGTGGTGCTAGTGGATAATAAGGCTGACTAAACCTTCCGGAGTAGTGTCATCGGCCACATTCAAGTTAGGAAGGGCCTCGAGTAGAGCCTGCCTATGCTTATCCGAAGAGACTATTAGCTGTCATACATCGACATCGACCATGGTTCTTTTGAGTTGCTTGATAACCACGCTTTCCTCTTGAGGTTGAGGAGGCGGTGGAGTAGCTTGAGTGTTATTTTGATTTTGTGTAGAGTTAAGGTGTCCTGTTAGAGTAAGGACTTGAACCTTTTTGCCTTTAGGAAGTGACAAGGGCCTAAGAACCTCGGTGATGTCGTCAACTTCTTCGAGGAGAGTGTGGTAAGTGGGTTGTATTCCATTTCAAGTATAGACGAATTCATCATCACTATCCCATATTCCATCAACTTTTAGGAGGGATGGCAAGGTGATTGTTTGTGGGGTAGGTTTTCCCGTAAGAGTAATCAAGTTGAGTGGGTCAAAAGATAATTCATCTTTTTCGACCATGTTGATGGAATTGAGGTAGAAGTTCTCTTCCTCGATCATGAAGATTGCGATAGGGTTGGTTTAAATGTTTATCAACTTTCCTCTAGGTGGAATGGGGAGCGTTTCGTCTTCGACCATGTCTTGTAGAAGGTTCTTCAGAGTCCAAAATTCTTTAGTGGTGTAACCTCTAACTTGATGGTACTTGCAGTATTTGTTGGCATCGCACCATAGTGATCTCTTTTCAGGGGTAGGATCCGGAGTGGGTCCTACTGGACTAATTTTGCCTTTTGATTGGAGCCTTTTAAACGCTTAAGTATAGGTAATACACAAGGGAGTGTACTCGCGTCGGCGACGAAAAGGAGATCTAGTTTCTTCAACGGCATTAATGTTGTTAGAAGCAGATTTTGTTTGATTGGTCCTTGGATTACTAGCCCATCTTCCTTTTCCACTTTCCTTGTTAAGGTCGTCTTCAATCTCGATCCCAATGTGGTAAAATTGTTCAAAAGTACTAAAGCCAAGTACTTAAGATGATTTTTATATTTTGGTAGCAAATTAGCAATGAATGTCTTGACTTGCTCCTTTTCAGGTGGTGTAGTTACCATTTGTACCGCGACTTCCCTCCAACGAGATAGGTAGAAGGTCAACCCTTCCTTTTCTCCATATTTGAGAATTGCAAGCTCCCTTTGAGAGGTGGTTGCTTTAGTATTTCCTTTATAGCGAGTGATGAATGCGTGAGTTATGTCCTACCAAGTTGATGTATGTCGGGAAGTTAAAAGAACCATTTCTTACATACAGGCTCGAGAGTCATAGGGAAGATCCTTGGGTAGAGCCTTGGGTTGATCTTCTTCACATCCATGTAAAATTTGAAGCCTGTCAAGAAGTACTTCGGGTTTTCTGTAGCCTTAAATTTGGGAAGTTCTGCAATGGAGAATTTTTTCGGGAAGGTGTTTTTGTTTTTGAGATCGTTCATCTCAACTTTCGTCTCTCCCAAGGCTTGTGTTACTTGGGCTAAGGCAAGAGGCAATTCATGGATCGTGACGGGAGATTCTTGGTCGCTCATTGTCGGATCGAATTGCGTTGTATTTCCTTAATCGTGAGTTGGGATGTCTTTTTTAACTACCCTACTCCAAAGAGGAGTCGTTGATTTGGTTTGTGCATGACCTATCCTGCGATGTATAGATTTTAGAATGTTTATTTTCACTTGTTTCAATGAATTAACTCTTATGACACGTGCAAGGCGTATCATGGTTGCTTCCTAGCTGTATATGAATGTATGAAGCATAGTAATTCCTCTCCACTTTTTCTTTTTCTATTATTGTTGTTTTTTATTTCTTCTATTTTATTATTGAGGGAAGATGAAGATACTTTTTACAAAATCAATGTTGTGCAACCTATGGCGGTTCTATTTGGACATTTAGTCAACATGAGAAGCAACCATAGTGTAGATGCGATTCTCTAGGTGAAAAGGCTACGAGAAGACTAGATTCCCGCAAACAACATTTATATTGAACATAGGATCATATAGCATATCGCAAGTAATGGCACACCTATGCATAAGGTCAAGTCCAACAATCCTAGTCCAACGTTCTAAGAGGCGACTAGAAATAAGGCTTAGGGTGTCCAAGGGGGTACCAAGATTAGAGTGTGTTAAACTACACCACAACTTTGTGGTGATCTAAGTGGGACATCCATTATGAACCAAATAGGTCATATGATTCACGTGTTATGGTTGGGATGGACTTCAACCAAGGAACGGCCTTCGAAGGTCACCTAACCATCCTTAACATTTGTCCTCTGGGGGTGTCTCAAGTATAGAACATACTTTAAGAGACATGTATCCTAAAGCAAGACCCTCGCATGGGAATTTTATGCATTATGCCTAGCAAGTAGAATTCGATATTATAACTATGAAATCACGAGACTTTTTGAGTTTTGTCCACTCTTGTTATACCCCATATTTTCAGGTATTTTAAGGAGTTATTTCCTTATTTCATACGTATGTTTTTAATATTTTTATCGAGAAATTAACTTCAGTAAAAATATTGAAGAAAGGAAATTTAAATAAATTTTTATCAAAGTAATTATTTTGTAATTATCAGTAATATTTCATGTTTAATTGAATATTTTGAAAAGTTTCAAAAATGGAATTTTTCAGAGTGTCATAAATTGTTTTAAAACAAGGGTACAAAAGTAATTTCAAACATTAAGGGTATGTATGTAATTGCACCAAATCCTAGTTTGGGGCATAATAAATACCCTTTAAAACCCAAAATTTAAGATTTAATTTGCTACTTTGGTGAATTAGAATTCCAAAATATTTGAGAGAAAAAGAAAGAAAAAAGAAGGTATTCGAATTTCCGGGAAAAAGAAACTTGTGTCGTTCTACGTCGTCCGTGTCTTCTTCCTTCGTCCGCCCCCTACTGCCACCGTGCACCCGCCCGCCACATCTGGTGCTGACCACCTCCC
>PYUH01000978.1:26712-53575 GCA_016808085.1 Suaeda aralocaspica
CCCCCCCCCCCCCCCCCCCCCTCTTTGGAAACTTCGAACCTAGTCTAAAAAAAATTCTTTTTCTTCGCTTTTTTTTATTCAATCTTGCAAATTCATGTTTATAATTATGATTAATCAAGTTTCTATAGTTTTAATTATTTTTTTTTAGTTAGGATTTAGTTTTAAGCATGAATTTATTTGTTTGATCATGAAATTTTAAATTAGGGTGTATGAAAGTATGAAGTTCTTGGTTTTATGGTTTTTAATGATTTAAACTTCATTATTATGATCATGAATTGTTGTTGGGTGAATTTATGATGATTTTATGAAGTATAGATTGATTATTAAAGCTTTTAAAATTAAATTATATTGCTGTCCAAATTTTGCAATCATAAAAATCAATGGAATATATATTATGAACATGTTTTACGTTATGAAAAATTATTCTAAAGCATAGGTTTGATTCATGATGATGTAAGTGGACTATAAAAGAATTTAATGATGAACTTATGATGTTTGTAGGAGTGTAATGAGTTTTAGATAAATAAATAAAGCTGTAAATTTTAATTAACACATGATTATGCCCAATAAAAATAGTAACATGTGACATAGAAAGTTATTATTGTTTTTAATCCATCTAAGTATTGTATATTGATCTTAGGACACAACAATAGTGTTTTATGATCGAAATATGATATTTAGAAAGCTTTTACAGTGTTTTTGAGGAATTTTACAAAGCTGTCATTTTTGGAAAATTACCGAAAATCAAGTATTTTGCAATGGAAAATTATAATAAAGTATGGTATTGTATAGAGACCATATAGGGAATTTTTGAGACAAGTTTTCAATGTAGAAAGTTAGTTTTAGATTTGTAGTAGAACTTAGTCAACAAGGTTTTAATTTAGTTTCGGTTTTCTCTATGTGGGAGACTCCGATCTAGTTGACTTTTAGAAGTTGTGACGGATCAGCACTACAACACAAGGTACGTATGTACTAAAGACAGAAATATAAATTAGAATTCGTGCTTGGTTGATCTCATATATATGCTGTTGTACTTGATTTGATTATGAATTGACATGCATGACAAGTTATGAAACAATTAGAAGCATGATTTTATATTGTTTTGACATTCCACATCTATATTAATATAAATTCTTTAAGATTGAATTTTAATGTTATAATTAGTTTAAAAGTTGGCCAATAGCTTATTAAAGAAGAAAGGAAGTTATTAAAGTTGATTAGTTACTTAATCAACAACAAAAGTAGTTTGTAAATTTTTATTCACATAGTTAATAAAAGTTAATGAGAAAATATTTTTATGCTTGTTGCCACTCACTGTTAATGTGTGGTCAAGGAGAAGGTAAATAGTTAGCCAATCACACTTAATGTGTGGTAAAGGATGTTTAGTTTAATTGAAGGACTCACAACATTATTCTTAGAATCACTTTAATTCAAAGATAATTAATATGGCTTGTTTGGTTTTATATAAGCTTTTATGTGATGTTGTATGTGAGTCACAATATTGTTAAACGTGTAAATCAACGTAAAGTGAAAGAGGATTCGCTCCAAAACTCTTGGAACGTATATACCTTGAGTATGAACAATGGGAGGAGTCGTATGGAACAGTGACTTATGACTTCTAATTGGAGTAGAAGATGTTGTACTCTTTTATGTTTTTAATGCGCTAGAATTCCGTCACTTTATGTGATATAGGAAATAACCTTCTTGGAGTCGCTCCCAAGTTGGTGCCCAATAGGAGGATTTTAAAGGAAAGGAAACCCGTTCGATGCGAAATCCAAAGTTTAAGTAATAATTAATTTGTTTAAGTTGAGTCTTTCCACATGTGAAGAGTTGTCAACAGTAAGATGTATGTAGTTTATGTATGTTTTACTTTTATCTTATTTTGATTCTGCATAATCTTTACTAGTTATGTACTCAACTTTGCTGACTGTTTGTTTTGCGTGCATTACTTTGACTTGGACATGGGCCTACAATGACCCACTTGTTGGCGAGTAGTTGTCTAGAATAAGAGAAAGCTATAGGTGCAAGTGGGCGTAAGACATTCATGCTGGGCTGGAGTGAGAATGCTTGCATCGTAGTGTTCGTAGTTTCTTAATCTGTTTGCTTAAGGATTTAATTAACTATTTTTGGATGTTGTTTATTTTCGAAGTTAAATTTTTTGTTTTGAAAGGTCATTCTTGTGGTTTTGAATTGTAATAAAGTTTTAAGTTAATTTTCTCTTGGTTTAGTTTTGAGATTACTTTAGAGGTTGAATTTTAAAGATTGGTTTTGGTTTTAAAGACTTCCGCTGTAGTACATTGGTAAATGCCTTAACGGTTATCACGGTGGCGGTAATGCTTTAGTTTTTCCTAGTTATTTAGGAGTTTTAATGATTATTATTCTTTGTTATTTGTAATACGTTTTCCGAAAAATCTAAAGAAGGAAGTTAGGAAATTCCAGGGTGTTACAAAGTGGTTACTAGAGATTAGTTTTCGAAATAAAATAAAATTTTACTTTGGGGTACCCTATGTTTTATTTGGGGAAAGAGGAATTTCTTATTTTAGGAAGTTAATCGATGGACTCTTTTCTAAAAATAGTAATTTCCGAAAATAGAATGTTTTGAAAAAAAAAGTTTTTTTAAAATCATTTACCTGCAGTGCAGGTACGCAAGGAATTTTGGTATGTATTATGTGTTAATGCTTCAATATAATGTGGTGAGATTGGGTAGGAAGTTTGGGCATGTAGGATAGACTTTATTTCTGTTCTTTCATGCATTTAGGTACATGTTTTGAGATGATGCTTATGTGAATAGTTATGTGTAAAAGAAATTCTATGTTAGCCACCAAACCATTTTGTTTTGGAACTATTAGTTTGGTTTTGTTATGGGAAGGATGGCCCATTAGCTTTAAGTGTCGTGCAGGATGGTGGATAACATGCCAAGTAAAGAAACTCAGATGGTAATGCTGGAAAAAAAGGGCTATGAGAGTCCATCCCAATATGTTTGGAAGATTCGATTCTATGGTACATGAGTACAGTATTGAAGCTACCACAGTGGGACAAACTCGATCATGTGTCTGCTCTAATTGTTAGTTGTTTGCCAAACCATGCACCCTACTTGGAGATTAAGGAACAGTTCAGTGACTTTCATTTTGTTGGAGGTTTTCCAAATTACACCAAGTATAAAGACTCACTAGGTCAATAGGGTTGTGATTGGAGGTGTCTGAAAGGTTGTATTGTAAGAAAGGAGCAGGAGTTTCAGGTGTCTAATGCAAGTGAGGAAACCCCACCCACATCAGTCTCAAATGGTCAGGAAGATGATGAAATGGTTGGGAAGTAAGCTACTTCTAGTTCTCGAAGCCAAGGATCAAACGATAGTTTGTGCTATGAGATCGAGAATCCAAATTTAGTGATTCTAGTGTATGTGGATCTAGTGTCTGATTCTGGGGATGAAGTAGAGCTTGACCCTGAAGAAGATATGGATGAAGATACTAAGGAGGGCAAGGATGATGATGTTAAAGATGATCCCGAGTTTATGCCTAAGAAATTTGTGATGTCAAAGGACGAAAAAAATAATGTTAAAGTTTAGAAGTTTTGTAATAGATATGAGTTAATTTAGTATTGTTTAGAATGTTGCACATATTAGATTCTTGTTTTTATTTTATTTTTTTTGTGAATAAGTGGCAATGAGTCGTAAGGAAATGTTAGGAGGAATTAACGAATAAGAATAAATTAGTCAGTTTTTTAGGAAATGAAGCCTTAAGTAGAACAAAATCAAGGGAATTATTTTTATTTATTATGTGCTTTATTATTGTTTTAATAGTTGTGTAAACAATCAAAACTAAGTGAATCAGTCGCTCTAAAAGAATGAGAACTTATTTTGTGAGAGGAATTGAGAAAATGTTTTTATGTTCTAAGTTTATGTTGTTCTAATTTTAGAGTTAGGCATAGTTTAATATAAAGGACTTTTCCCTCGACAGGAGATATAGGATGGCTGAACGTAACAACAATCAGCCGAATGATTTAGTGAGACAATTACCTATTGTAGCTGAATAATTAGCTGCTAGAGGAAATGGAAATGGTAATGAGCATGGTGGGGAACTTTTCAAGAAGATTTCTCAAAGTAAGCCACCCACCTACCAAGGAGAACCCAATCTAACTGTTTTAGAGGGATAGTTGAGACAATTTAACAAGCTGTTTGGGGCAGTTGAGTGTCAAGAGAAGTTTATGCTGAACCATGCACTTTACTATTTAAGAGGAGAAGTTGATCTTTGGTGGTCACAAAATGAAGTTGTGACTAGGGCTTTGCCAAGGTTCAATTGGGCTGCGTTTCAGGAGCAAATCCGCAATAATTTTTATATTGTGTTCCTTCAGAAACAAAAACCTAATGAATTTATGGAGCTCAATATGGAGAGTATGTCTGCTACTGAGTATTAATCTAAATCCATAGAGTTATCTTGGTTTGCTGACGAGGCTGTGGTAACCGAGAAATTGAAGGCTAGTCATTTTGAGAGAGGGTTACCCATAGACATCCATATGTAATTAGCCGGGTAATTCTTTGAGTCTTCGGATGGGCTATATGGTAGGGATGCACATCTGTATACCCTAGACCAAAAGAAGAAGGAGATGCTGAAAGACGGTTAGACGGCGGAGGAAAGAAAGGATGGTGAAGGAAACTTCAACCAGCAAGGGAGTCATGGTGGATTTAAGAAGCCTCATGTCAACAATAACTTTCAGGGCACTAAGTGGAACTTTGGGAAGCCTGCTAATGGAAATGGGAATAGGGCTCAGATGGCTAATCAAGGAGGTCGTGTGTACTTCTGAAAGAAGTGTCCTAACAATCACCCAAGAAAGGGCTGTGCTGGGAACCCAGTGACTCGTCGTTTGTGTAACAAGTTCGGACACTGTGAGTATGAGTGCTTCTCCAAGAAAAAGAGAAAGGAAGGACAGGGTTCTCAATTAAAAGGGAACTCAACTAGGGGTCAGCAGAAAGGTTTAAAAGGAAACATTGGAGAAAAAGGCAATGCCTCAAGCCGAGAATAGAAATGGAAGTGGAAATGGAGGAAGTCAGACTAAGACCTCGAACACTTGAAAGCATGATGTGATGGCTCGAATTGAAGCTGATGGTAGTAAGGATGTGTTTACTTGTACATTCTGTATTCACTCTCTTCCTGTCAAAGTTTTTGACTGATTCTGGTGCAACATATTCTTTTGTATCCACTATGATATTGGAAAAGTTAATGTCTGTGCTGGGAAAAGTAGATACAATAGATATGTCGATAGTGTTACCATCAGGACCAGAAGTATAGTGCACAAGGAGAGTTTTGAATGTTCCAATTGAAATTGAGGGAGTGGATTTTAAGGCTAATTTCACCTGATTGAGTTTAATTTGGGTGACTTGGAAGTGATTCTGGGGATGGATTGGTTGAGTGAGCATAAGGCTTAGATTTTGACTGAGCCACTAAACATCTCGTTAGTTAATAAGGGTAAGAAAGTGAGCTATTGGAAGGCAGGAAGGCCAAAACACGACAAAATATTGTCAGTAATGATGTTTTCCAGGTTGTTGAAGAGAGGTTTTCCAATTTACCTTTGTAGTGTGAGGGATGTAGATCGTGTTGAGACTGCAAAGCCTGAGGACATTAAGGTAGTGAGGGATTTTCTAGATGTGTTTTCGGAAGAGATTCCAGGGATGCCTACGAAGCTAGAAATCGACTTTACTATAGACTTAGTGCCAGGAACAGCACCATATAGGATGGCACCTGCAGAAATGAGTGATCTGAAAGAGCAGTTACAAGAGTTGTTGGAAAAGGGTTACATTAGGCCTAATGCTTCACCTTGGGGAGCACCAGTGTTATTTTTAAAGAAGAAAGATGGGAGTTTGAGGTTGTGTATTGACTATAGGGAGTTGAATAGAGTGACGATCAAAAACAAGTATCCTTTACCGAGGATTGATGACTTGTTTAATCAATTGAAAGGAGCTACCGTGTTTTCAAAGATTGATTTGAGGTTAGGATACCACCAATTAAGAATTGCTAAAGAGGACATACCAAAAACGGCTTTTCATACGAGGTATGGGCATTATGAGTTCACTGTTATGCCTTTTGGGTTAACGAATGCTCCAGCAATTTTCATGGACTTACAGAAAGGATCTTTCCAAGGTTCTTGGATACGTTTGTGGTAGTTTTTATTGATGATATTTTGGTGTACTCCTAGAGTAAAGAGGAACATATTGAACATTTGAGGACAATTTTGATGACACTAAGAGATAATAAATGTATGCTAAGTTCTCAAAATGTGAGTTCTGGTTGGAGAAAGTTGCATTCTTGGGATATTTCGTATCGAAAGAGGGGGTTGAACTTGACCCAGCCAAGAGCGAAGTAGAAAAAGAGTAGCCTACACCTAAGAATGTGACGGATGTACGAAGTTTTGTTAGGGTTAGCAAGATATTATAGGAGGTTTGTGAAGGAATTTTCGAGAATCGCTAAACCAATGACGTCGTAAATGAAGAAGGACTATAAGAGGCATTTCAGATCTTATGGGAGCGTTTGACTACGGCTCCGGTGCTGACTTTGCCAAATGGAAGTGACTCTTATGATGTGTAAAGTGATGCTTCTAAAAATGTTTTGGGATGTGTTTTAGTGCAAAATAGAAATGTGATTGTGTAAGCTTCAAGACAATTGAAGCCATACGAAGATAATTATCCTACTCAGAATCTCGAGCTAGCGGCGATCGTGTTTGCATTAAAGAAATGGAAGCCTTACTTTTATGGAGAGTAAAGTGTAGGATCTACACAGACCAAAAGAGCTTAATGTACTTTTTCACTCAAAAAGATTTAAACATGAGACAAAGGTGATACCTTATGTTAATCAACGATTACAATTTAGATATCCAATACCATGAAGGGAAGGCCAATGTAGTAGCAGACAATTTAGGCCATAAAACGAAGCATGGAGTAAATTCGTTAGTGGTAGAGACATGGAGGGAATGAACTTGGAGATAGTGAAGGAGTGAGTGTTGGAAGGAATACTTTGTAATCTTACACTACTGGAAAATAAACATATACTACACCACATATGCTGTCGTTCTTTTGAAAAAATAAAAGACCGTAGCATATAGTTTGGGAGGGAAAAAATAGTACGAGTATATGATGCCGTCATTTGAAATCCGCAGTAAATGCTTTTATGCGGCAGCCATTTGACTATATGCTGCGATCAAAGAGTCGCATCATCAAGTTATATATATATATAGAGAGAGAGAGCAAATATCCACTAAAAACCTTAAATTTGCTAAAAACCATGAAAACAACAAAAAAGGGGGCACATATAAGATTTAAAGCGGTGCATATTAAGATTAAAGTGGTATAGGTATATTTACAACAATTTTTTTTTACTATTTATGAAAATGTCATCAATGAAGTATGTGTACCCTTTATACCTCTATTTTTTACCCTTCTTTTGTGGTTTTCACGGTGAAAACAGTTTTCACATGATCCTCTTTCTATATATATATAGAGAGAGAGAAAGAGAGCAAGGATCCACTAAAAACCTTAACTTTGCTAAAAACCGTGAAAATCACAAAAAAGAAGTACATATAAGATTTAAAGCGGTACATATTAAGATTAAAGTGGTATAGGTATATTTACAACAATTTTTTTTATTATTCATGAAAACGTCACCAATTAGGTATGTGTACCCTTTATACCTCTATTTTACCCTTTTTTTGTGGTTTTCACGGTGAAAACAGTTTTCACATGATCCTCTTTCTATATATATATAGAGAGAGAGAGAGAGCAAGGATCCACTAAAAACCTTAACTTTGCTAAAAACCGTGAAAACCACAAAAAAGAAGTACATGGAAATGTCATGAATGAAGTATGTGTACCCTTTATACCTCTATTTTACCCTTTTTTTTGTGGTTTTTACGTTGAAAACAGTTTTCACATGATCCTCTTTCTATATATATAGAGAGAGAGAGAGCAAGGATCTATTAAAAACCTTAAGTTTGCTAAAAACCATGAAAACCACAAAAAAAGGTACATATAAGATTTAAAGCGGTACATATTAACATTAAAGTGCTATAGGTATATTTACAACAATTTTTTTATTATTTATTTAAATGTCATCAATGAAGTATGTGTACCCTTTATACCTCTATTTTACCCTCACTAGTGGAAAAAATCACATTTGCTCCCGTCAAAACCCCCTTTTTAGCTCCAAGTTTCGACTGGAGTAGGTGCGGTCGTGACCGAAGCAAAAGGTATGACTTTTTGCTCCGGTTCTTTAAAAATGACTGGAGCAAAAAGTCTATTTCCCACCAAAAAAGGGACTTTTTGCTCCGATTCTTTAAATGACCGGAGCAAAAAGTCCATTTTCCCACCAAAAAAAGGGACTTTTTGCTCCGATTCTTTAAATGATCGGAGCAAAAAGTCCATTTTACCACAAAAAGAAAAAACTTTTTGTTCCGGTTCTTTAAATGACCGGAGCAAAAAGTCCATTTTCCCACAAAAAAGGACTTTTTGCTCCGGTCATCTAAATAACCGGAGCAAATAGTGGCCTAAAAAAACAAAAAATATAAAAAAAAATTATGCTCAAATGAAAGCCAAATGATTAGGAATACATAAAACGTCATTTTTATAATTAAATTGTTTTTACAACACCTCAAAATTACAAAAAATAAAAAATAAAAAAAATTACTACAACACATCCTAATTTTTTGGGGTTGCCGCTTTCCTCTCCTCTGTCACCTCCTCATCCTCCTCCACTGTTAAAAATACCAGAAAAAAAAAACAACTCAACAACAACATCGATAAATAGCTACAAATCACCAGAAATTGCAGAAACATTAAATTGTGAAAATTACAGTTTTAACATCCTTTTGGTGAAAATTAAGCTAAGATTGATCAATAACAATGATTTATTACTTATTCTAATGCTAAGATCCTCTTCTGATTGAAAATGGTCTTTTTAAAGTGATTCTACTAACCAAAATGCTGCAGTCAATATTTACAGAAAGTTCATGCACAAGCAAGCAACTTTGACAGTTGATTCACATGATACAAATGCATATGAACCTATATTATCGATTTTAACAGTTGAATTCATATTATACAAACGCATTTGAACCAAATTAAAATCATAGGTGAACCTAGTAAAATACGAAGTTACTGTATTATTTTAATATAAATTAAAAATCAAACACACATCCAACAGTATCAATCCCCCCATATGAACAAAATAACTTCCAAAATTGTGATTACCTTGAATTGGTAATAAAATTGGAGACTAACAATTTGTTGAATTATATATTGTTTAATCCAATAAAAGCACCAAAATAGTTTGTGACTAAGGCTTTGTTTGTTGCTTTTGACCAATCCAAAACGGGACTATGGGAGTGCATGATAACATACCACTTTATATATATGTTTGAAAGATATAATAATAGTGTGTGAATAGTGTAAAAGTCAAAATGTATCGATTATAATAGAACGGAGGAATTATAACATATATCAATCTATAGCGCAGACCCCAAAAATAACTGCAGTCCATCAAAACACCCAGTCCAGAAAAACAAATGTCTCATGACTTTCATAAAAAAATGCACTCAATCAACCTCAAAATTTCAAGCATGAATTACTATTCCAGTCTGAGCCAAAATGAAACAGTGTTCACTCCTGTTTTCAGAATACACAATCTATTTAACATCCTACTGTTGTGTAGGATTCTTCTGCATAATCTTAAAGATGATACACGAGGAAAAGGTTAATGATATGACAAGACATGACAAAGACGCAAGTATTATCAAAGCATTCACATCTGTCCCACACTTATTCAAATACTTCAAGTATTGTCTTTAACAAAAAACACTGATATGCCACAGCAATTGACCGAGAGCAGGTTTTCCATTATCTTATTCATATACTGAGTTTATATAAGGTGTATGCAACACTGTCTTATATAAGCAGCTAAATGTCTCATGTAAGTACCTAAATTTGAGTGCCACAGATAGTCATATACTAGTTACAGAATGGCAAACTAATAAAGTAATAATGGATTTTTTCAAAAAGACTAGCATCATTGCTAGCTAACAGCTATACCCCAACAAATCAACTCAGTTTTTGCAGGGGATAACTAGTGAACAAGATCATATTAATTGCACTAATGATGAAGCATTGAGTTTAATACCTTTTCAAAAAGTTGCATTGAAGATAACACATTAGCAATGTCATATAACCGACTGACTTTGGCTGCATTATCTTATAAGGATAGTGTTAGTTTCTGATAAAGTCTTAGGCTGAATAGCAAAGAAACTATACAGAGTGAAGAACAACAAACCCTTACTTCGCATTACAGTTATATTGTGACCATCACCAAGCAAGATCTTGGCAGCTTCATCTAAGGAGATTAGATCAACCTGAAATTCAACACACACTAGTGGAAAAAACTCTATTCGTATCGGGCAAAAACATACATTTCAGACGGATTTTAGGCGTTACGTTTGAGGGCGTTACAAATATAACGGCTATTTGTATCGGGCTGCTGTTCGTTACATATAACTACTTAATTGTATCGGGCTATGTTTACATCCGTTACAAAAAGCTTGTTGAAGAGGTAGGACATTTAGTTATTCGTAACGGTAGAGTTTAATATTCCCGATACAAATAACTTAATTTGTAACCAAAAATAAGTTTTGCCCGATACAAATAGGCACTTTATTTGTAACTGTTGAAACAAAAGCCTGATACAAATAAGTTTGGTGTTTGTAACTGAGGACATATATGCCCGATACAAATACATATATAATTTTTTTTAAAAAGCTATTATGTTTCTAATAATCATACATGCTAATTAAGCATGCATGCTTCCTAATGCTGCTGGTGCACTATCTAAACCTGCACAAACACAAAATGCTACCACCATGCTCTACTACATGCACACCACCACCACCATGACCAACAACCACACTAGCTACCGCCATAGTACATACATGCGTTAAATAATGAACATTCAATTCGTAGTAACTTCTATTGAATTATATAGCAGCCAAAAATAGGTCCAAAAATCTGTTTGTCAAATGCATATACAAAACCCTTCCAACTAGCTTGTGTTCTAACTTCATCCTACCAAAAGATTCCAAACATGTTCAACCTAAACTAAATAGTACCTAATAATTCACAAACTTTGTACAAGTCATATCGAGGCGAAAACAGTGTAATCAAGTTCTTACACTGCAAAAACATCAACGCAAGGGCCCACATAAATGATGTTCTGAAGAATCTCGCCCATTGTTCTCGAACCTCTATCATTTCAGAGTCTTTGTACGGAGCAAGTGTTCCCAAATAAGCCTGAAAAAATAAAACCACCAAAGTAATGGTAAGATATATACGACCAACTTTTCATTAACTAACCGGGTTTTAAAATCACTACAAAATAGATAATTTTTGATGGGGAAAAAAAATTTTCAGCATCCACGATGAAAAAAGATGAAAAGATGGGATAAAATGCTGGTTTGAGCATCCTTTTAACATGTGAATTCATCTAATACAACTAAATATAAGGGTTGAGTGAAGTTTCTAGTCATTAGAAACACTCAAAGAGACTGTCACAAGCTTGTAACATATTGCAATCATTTTGGATAATAATTTCATATCTCTCGCAAATCACCTTGACATTCTAAATGTCGTGCAATTATCTCATACATGTAACATATTGCAATCATTTGTTATATACATGTACCTTCACTGAAGTAGAATGACAATTATTTTTTTTTGGAAATGTAGACGTTGTTATATTGATAATTTTGTTTTTCTCGTGCTTCCACAACAGAAGCAAATTAAGCTTAGTGTGCCTCACCCCCCCACTGTCTCAATTTTGCGGTCGAGAATAAAAAACAATGTTTCTGAACCAGGATCTCCTCTAAGTTCATTAGAAGGGCCAGAAGCTTGTAGGCAGGTTCCGAATTTTAATGTTGAGGCAGAGGAACAGTTAGCAGCTCTTGACTCTTTAGAGAATGACTCCCATGGTTAGTAAGAAAACAATTTGTACTATTTTTCATTTCAAAAGCTATAATATCTTGTTCTTGAACATAGACTATCCCATTGTGTTTGTAGGATTGCAAGCGAAATTTCAACTGATAGAAAACCTGTCACTAGAATCAGGATCAGAGGGACCTGGGATGATGGTATCTAGTGAAGAGGGTAATGATGGAGGTTCAGTTGGTTGGAATCCAAAAGATCCACAAATAATGGAAATTTGTCAAACTTTAATCAAAGAATGTTATGATTTCTCTTATATAGTAGATGTTTTAGTGGAGTCAGGTATTTACATGAGGAACTTGGAGATGAAATGCAAAACCTGGTTTTTGCAGGGTTACGCATTGGAGCCTTTTGTGTTTGACATGCTAGAGAATGAACACTTAGGTTTAGAAGAAGAAACGAGTTTAATAGCGCAGGAGATACAGAGTTTGCTGATGGAGGAACTTGTAGAGGAGTTGTGCATGGAGGTATGTTTTTGTTGAACTCATAGAGAAGTTTTGTGTTCATGTAGATAGGTAAGGTCATTGAATTTGTACAAAGGTGCATTTTTTTTACTTAGCTTGGTGCAGAAATTAAAGTATTTGAAGAGTCTGCATGTTCCTAAATATTGAGGGACAAGTATATAGGATATTTTTTTTGGATTTGGTGAGTTTCCATTTAGGCAATGATTGTTTTTTTTTTTTTTTGGTAAAAAATGTAAGCACTTTTATCACCAAATACAAAATAATTACAATCTCTAATCAACTTAGGCAAAACTTACTCAGTTCTGCACTAAGTAGTCCAAAAAAGCTCAACTATAGAAACACTACTATCCAAAACCAACAAGGAAAACAAAGTATCAAAACTATACAAAAAAGCAAACATCAATGAGCGTAAAGAGGCCTGGCCTTTTAAACATCTGCTTTCCTCCACACCAATACACAGCCCTCCCACAGCCACAACCAAACAACACAAGGCAAAACAGCACCAACAACCTGCAACATCAACCTGCTGCATAACAAAACAGCAGCTAACTGCCACAACAACAAATTCTGCAGCCCCACTCACCTTCACTACACCACAGACAAAACCCACAACACTGCACAAAAAGTTTACAGCAGCACACACAGCAAAACAGCCACACACCAACCACCCTGCTCCACACCCTAACATACCAGGCCACACACCAAAAGAAAAACCACAGGCTGATAGAATTCGTTACATTTATTTTTCATTAGTTGAATGCAAAGTTTATAAAGGTTTGGATTGATTGCTTCATTCTTGTGTAAAGCACATTTTTTCATAAATGAGAATGAGTATAGTACTTCACTATATTTGTACTCTATTTTTCTGTCTATTCTTTGCATAATCCTTTTTAATGGAATTTTAAGAGTCATTACAGCTAGCTTGATATTCCAATCTAGTTACCCTGTTTGAACTATAGAATAACCTAGTTGAATTGATCAGGATCAACGAACCTATATATATGGATCTGCCCAATTCAGATCGATGCTTAAATATGAGGCCCTGCTCTTCTGGGTGCTGCCCACCCATTAGGCAACTAATCATCTTTAAGGAGATGGCTGGCCTCAGGGTACTCGTGATCGATAGCCTTAATGAATTGAGCAACAAAATTTCTAATTAGCAATTTTTACTTGGCCTTGATGGTTCGTGAGGTATTCATGAGCTTTGCTCATTTACACAACTACACCTTAGATAGTGCATTAGAAATCAGCTGTCACTGTTATCATTTCTAAAGTCAATGGTCAAATCTTGAATTAATTAAGCTGTTACTATGTTATCCTAGCTTAAGTCACGAATTTCTTTAAATCAACCATTCCTCTTTGACTTGACCAATCTTTCAACACAAAACAGTCATCTGCCAAAGATCTTCTAAGCTAGTTAACTTCTAACCAATACACCAATTATTAACTTATTATTAGCATGCATTTTCATGCACTACTAAACAACTCCATCTTTTTTTTTATCAACTAATAAATAGCAGTAACACCCCACCATATAATACTTCCAAAAAACGTTACATATATACTCTGTTCAATCTTCAAATACACTGATCATAAGATTTAGAATAAGGGGTTATTTTATTATTAAAAAAAAAAAAAAAGGAAAAAATGGGTGTTTGTGAAAATGGTGGGAAATTAGAGGAAATGGTGAAGAAAATAGAAGAAGAATTCTGGCTACCAGTAGAATTGCTGAAAAAATTGAGTGATGAATGGAGTTGATGATGCAAAAAGGTCTTCAAAATGAAGATTCTAGTTGTATTAAGATGCTTGTTACTTATGTTGATTCTCTTCCTTCTAGGTACTTTTTCTTTCTAATCTTAGATTACTATTTATTTAATTGTATTTATTTTGCTATACTAAAGTCTGTAACTTTTATTTTGATTGAATTTTCATTGGTAAAGTTATGAACTTGAGCTACAAGAACAAGAAAATTGGGATGATGGAATTTATATGGGAAATTTGTGGCACAAAATGTTTGTAAAATGAAGTAGATTGTGTCTTTGTGAAATGGGTGTGCAAAATAGCATTGGAAATCTTGGTTTAGGATGTTTTGCTACTGAAAGGTCATAGCTTTGACTACTCATCATGACAATTGTATAAAATTAGTGAAATTTTTAATTTTAAAACCAATTATTTGACCATTATTTCTCTAATTATGTGCTGTAAAGGTTATAGAAGTTAATATATCGGTTGAATTATATCTTACCACACTAGCCAAATTTTTATATAGAAGATTAGAGAAAAAAAAATATATAGAATTATAAAATTAGTCAAATTTTTAATTTTAAAACCAATCATCATGGCAATTGAAGATATCAATTATTGAACAGTATCAGCCATCAAAACAATTTATATATAGAAGATTAGAGAAAAAAAATATATCAGTTAAACTCAACTTTCTTACCACACTTGAAAAAAAAGCCTCAGTCATGGAATTCCAGCGGAATTTGACTCCCATGATTGTCAAGCACATTATTGTTTCTAATACAATGAAGTTAATAAAAATCAATTCGGGTAGAGAATAAAAATTTACAAATCAACCTACATTGAAGTTAATACAATGACTAATAAAAATCAAATTTTCTCTCAAAGTAAGAACACAATTACTCAAAAATTACTCATTTTATTATTCAAATTAAACAAAACCCAATTCAAAATCCAAATTAATCGCCTACAAACAACAGAATTAGTGATTTTAATGGCCAATTTAGAAATTACTAATTTAGGAATTGATAAAGTAGAAAAAAAAACACATAAAAATTAAAAATTAAAAAAATAGAAAAATCAGAGATACATATAGTGGAGCACGTTCTTTGTCAATTGCTTCTTTGTTTCCCAACTCAAAAAATCACACATTAAACATCAAATAATTTCAAAATTGCAATAATTAGATTAACCCACAAATTAAAAAAGAAGAAAAAACCTGATAAAAATCAAGGAATCGAATGGAAGTAGACTGTGAAGGAGGAAAAGGGGAAATGGTGGAAGAATCAACATTGGATAATCGTTTAGTATTGGAGGTTAACATTGATGTTCTTGCAAATCGACTTAATCTCCACATTTTTTATTTTATTTTTCAGTTTGAGTTTGTGTTTTTGGTTTTTCTGTTATTTTTAGTTACTGGGTTATTGAGATTTGACTCGTGTTATACTCCATATTTTTATTACGAACTTCGTAATCGGTTACTAAATTACATTAAAGCACGAAATTCAGCAAAAAAAAGCACAAAATTCAGACGAACATAGAAGCACGAAATACAGCAAAGAAGAAGAAAAGTAACAACAAATTACCAGAAAATTGCGCCAGCAAAGAAGATGACCCAATTGCGAGATGGTCGTGCAATTTGCGACAAAGATAAGGAGCAAAAAATGCAGTTGTGGAGGTGAAATTTGCAACAAATTAAGAGAAGATAGTGGTGGTGGTCAAAGATAAGATAGTGGGAGAAAACAAAGGTAGTGGTGGTGGTTGTCGGAGAAGCCGGACTTGGGAGAAGTGGGAAGATAGTGGTGGTTTTTGAAAGAAGCTAAGATAGTTGAGATTGAAGAAGATAGCCACGGGAAGGAATTGAATTGCATGTGTACTGTTTTATTAGGGTTTTTAATAAATTCAAAATGTAACGAGCAATTTAACAATTAGTTACAAATGTTAAATTTTAGTAACGATTATAAAGACAACCGATACAAATAGTATATGGTGTAGCAAATAGTTCAGTAATTGTAACACGTAAAAAGTATGCCCGATACAAAAACTCTTCATTGTAACCGCCAGACAAAGAGTGGTTAAAATAACTAAGTTTATGTAAAGCCTTACCAATTTGACCGTTACACATATAATATTTGTAACTAAATCTTCAAAGGCCCGATACAAATAGACCGTTACTTTTAGAAAATTTTCCACTAGTCGTACATCAGAAATTAGTTATAATAAAAGGACAAAAAAGAGTACACAGATTAAAATTTCTTTCCGCAATCCTCACATTAGAGCATATGAACAGCTTGACAAAGTTCTGTGTCAATAACCCTAATGACTTCACCCTCCTATTATCTGCAAATACAAAACTTGTTTTAATGGCCTCAAAAGACCTTAAAAATATGAATTAAGAGTAGGACAAAGAAAAATTCAATTAAAGAAACAAAACACAAATTGCCAGGCTTTGACTAGCATTGTTGTTAGGTGCTTCCGGCTGGCTTCCAGTGTCAGGATTTGAATTCGTATTTTCATCATAATCAAAAACCTGAAACTGTAGCACATGTTTTGATTAATTAGGCATTAATAATGATCCACAAAACTAGAATCAAATTCCAATGACAAACTCACCTTCATTTTGCCAGTTCCACCAGAACCAAAGTTATCCCTCAAACCTTCTTCCTACAGACAAAAATTTACAACCATGGTAAGGATCACATATTTGGCATCAAAAGCGAAATAATTTCCAATAAACAGCAACGCGGCAAGCGCCTTAGGAATTCCATTGAAACCCTTCCAATTGTACTGATTTTTGGCTTTCCTTGCTAACACCTAAACCCAATTAAGGTTATAGAATAAGATCAAAGTATCCCAACATGCAAAATTTTTAGCTTTCAAAATTCAAAGGCCAAATCATACAACTTTTATTTTTATTTTTAAATAGTTAAACAAAAACACAGAAAACCACATGTTTAAGAGCATAATCACTACTATGATTACTATAAAATACCCTTACTTATTACATTAGCCAGGAGCATAATCACTACTACTATTACTCTAAAATACCCTTACTTATTACATTAGCCATCCATATAATAATTTTGTAACAACAACAATATAAACATACACAAATCAATAGTTACCCTAACCAAAAAACCAACAATATACCAATGCATTGAACTTTATAAAGAACATTAAAAGCGGTAAAAAAAATCAAAAAATTAATTTAAATATATTCATACCCCAACACTACTTTCTAAAAGGTTGACTATATCATAGATCCGCCGTCTCTCAACTCCTGCAAAAAAAAAAATAAATAAATAAATAAAAACCAATCAAATATATTAATATACAAAATTCTTCAAATTCAATAATACATAATTTAAAAAATAAAAAATAAACTAATTGAAGATCTAACCTACCTAATTTATTGGCTGCGTCGTCAAGACCGATTGATTCAACACTATCTCGATTGTACAACCCCAAGAAACTGCATTATTTTTTTTTCAAAATAAAAATAAAAATAAATTTCCAATTAAATGAGTTTAGATTTATTTTTTCGAGGGTGAGGGGGAGGCGTTTAGGGTTTGGGAAACAGTTTTTGGTGGTGAGGAGCAGCATGATGAAGATGATGATGAGGAGGAGGAGCATGATGAACAACCAAAACACAAATTACCTTTCTTAAGATCTGAAATCATGAACAAAAAAAATAAAAATACTTATTGCTTCTTTAGATCTACAAATTACCTTTCTTAAGATATGAAAAAACCAACCATGAGGACGAATATTCGTTTTGGGGCTTTGTCAAGAAGAAGGAAGCTAAGGAACGAATAAGTTTTGGGTGGTTTTTTTGGTGGGGATTTGTGTGGAACGAACAAGAAATAGGAAGGAAGCTAAACGAATAAGTTTTGGGGTTTTTTAGATGTTTTAATGTATTATATGAATTATATTATATGTCAGACGTTTTTTAAGCTAGATGATATTTTTACTTCGGTCTCACAACCGGAGCAAATAATAAATTAACCGGAGTATAAACTTATTTACTACGGTTAATTCATGACCGGAGCAATAATGTATTATATGAATTATATTATGTGAAAACTGTTTTCACTGTGAATACAACAAAAAAAGGCACTAGTGGAGAAATCAAGATATGCTATACTTCATTTGCTCCAATGGTTTTGGTGAAGTAAAAAAAACGGAGCAATAGGTCATAGGCGCCAACTAAAAGCCTATATATAGAGAGAGCAAGTATCCACTAGAAACCTTAACTTTGCTAAAATCCGTGAAAACCACAAAAAAGGGATACATATAAGATTTAAAGCGGTACATATTAACATTAAAGTGGAATAGGTACATTTACAACAATTTTTTTATTATTTATGAAAATGTCATCAATGAAGTATGTGTACCCTTTATACCTCTATTGTACCCTTTTTTTGTGCTTTTCACCGTGATCCTCTTTCTATATATATATAAGCAACAAAAAAAAACCTTATACCTCACACTTACAAAATAAAACCCGCATCCCTGAAATGAAACCCTAACTCCTTCTTCGATCCATTGCCTCTCTTCTCATCTCCCTCCTTCTCTCTCAATCGTTCCTCTTCTTTTCTCTGTTATTTTCTTTGAATTACTATTGTATGTTTTTCGATTTTTTCTTGTTTTGGTATTGCTGTTGCAACTTCAGTATGTATTTTATATTGATTTGTTTTTTGTTTCTTTGATTTTGTTTCTTGTTTTTGAGATCTGTATTGTTTTTTGTTACTGGATTGATTAATTAGTTAATTACAATAATTAAAGGTTGTAAATTGTGGACAATTGTGGGATAAAAGAGAAACGAGGCAAGAACGAAGAAGGTAGTATGTCAGAGTGAGGATATGAAGAGAGGAGTACTAAGAGTAATTGTCTTTTATGATATTTTGTGTTTTTTTTTTTATTTTAATTTGTTGGGTTTTCTCTTTCTTCTGTAATTTTGAGGGGGTGGGGTGGTGTGGTGGTAGTACTACTACTGTCTACTGGTGAATAGTGTAGGTGTTGCACTAGCAGGGGATTAGTACGAGTGTAGTAGCAAAAAAGGACGAAATTTTCAGACATTTTGAGCTACTATTCTTGTTTTCCCTAAGCCAAGCATACTCACACTATGCAAACAAACTAAACGACATTCAATGAACGTAAAAACGACACGTGGGCCCTCAAAGCCCTGTGTCCCATATCGTGATACCGTGAGATAATTTGGTATTCAGCAGGTAATCCCATACTGTGATACCGAAAGGCCTGAAGAAAAGCATGTGTTAATAGGTATTGCAGAGAACTGGGAAAGCAATTGGGTGAAATGGACGAAGATTGTTGTAACTCCGCTGCCGTAATGATGTGAAAAGGTATCCAAGCATTACTTAATTTGGATGAATGTATAAACTATGTCTATTTCTGCAGAGGCTCGTAAAGCTGAAAGGAGAGGTCATGGGTATGTTATGGATAGGGTCTAGGAGAAACCCAAGATCCCTTCTATTAAGGATGGACTGGATCCTATGAAGGTGGTCATATGGCAAAGACTCCAGAAGCTACCTCCCATGAAGATCAATGCTACTCCTAAGGGGAAGAGATCTAAAGAAGAGCAAGATGTGGGAGGCAAGGGAAAGGGGAAGGTTGTTGAGCACCCAGGAAAGAAACAATTGGTGCCTAAGAAGACTATGACGGCCGGGGATTCTTGTAAGACTACGGAGGAGAAGAAGAAGGAACCTAGACCTAAGTAGATAGATTACTTTATTGTTTCACAAACTTATTATTATTTTGATGAATAAGGCCTTCTTGCCATGTTTTAGTTTTATGTAAACATGTGTCTTTGAATAATTAAATAAATCATTCATTTGATTCCATGAAAAACGTATAACATTTTTTTTTCATAGGTAAACATAGTTCATGTTTACTTATGCAGGCAATTAAAGTACTGTAGAGGAGTGAGCGGGTTTTATTTTGAAATAGGCCGAACCCTAGGTCGAGGCTTCCTACTTATCCTTTCGTAATCAGGCCTAACTTAGTTCCAGTAACTCCAACTACAGCATAGCTTAGGCATAGTATTTCTTCAATTGATCCAAGGTTGTGAGGTTGTACAAGTTGTCATCGTTCATATCCATTAGTTTAACTGCACCTCAAGGGAGGATCTTCTTAACAATATAGGGCCTCGCCCAATACGAGCGGAATTTCCCTCGAGGATCTATGACGGTTTTCCGTAGTGCCTTGAGAACTAAATCAGCTTCTTTAATTTTCCTTTCTTGGACATGTTTATTGAAATGTCTCTCGATCCTCTTTTGATAGACTTGGACATGACTTAGGGCTTTCAAGTGTTTTTCGTTTAGGAGGACCAAAGCATCGTATCGGGCCCGCACCCATTCAGCTTTGGAATGTTCACTTTCAAACACTACTCTTAATGAGGGAATTTTCTAACACCTTGAAATTTCCTAACTTCCCTCTCTAGATTTTCCGGAAAACATATTATAAATAATAAAGATAATATTTATTACATCTCCTAAATAACTAAGAAAAACCAAAGCATTACCGCCACCCTGATAACTAAGGGAGAGCATCGGAACTGCGCAACCTTTGTTGGACCTGGCTTTGGTCTGGACCCGGCATCCCTGTTGTACTGGGTCCGGCATCGGGTCCCAAAATAACAACCCAGTTAGAACCAAGATCGGGACCAGTACTGGACTTTTTTATACCAAGTACCTGGTGGGTACCCCCGTTGTACCAGTACTAGTACCACATCCAGTACCGATACCCACCGGGAACTCGACCCGGTTCCAAGCGGTATTTTTCTAGTTTACTTATTTTATTTGACTAATTTTAATATTTTTAGACATTATGCATATAAGTAATATAAACCAAATTTATAATATTGTATTTGATGTTAGATCTTTTAATTTTTTTTTCCAAAAGAAATACAATATTAAACTTTTAAACTATGTTTAAAGTATCATACCCAGAAAAAAAAATTATGCACAAAATACAACTGGGTACCCGGTACCGGAAGCGGCTCCGGTGGGGTAATACAATACTCGGTACATCTGGGACGGGGACCGGGTCCATATTTGAGTACCCGGCCAGTACCAGGACCAGTACCGGGTCCAGGTAAAATGACCAGGTACCCGGTTGTACTCAACCCTATTGATAACGAATAAGGCATTTATCAAAGTACTACAGCGGAAGTCTTAAAAATCAAAACCAATTATAACATAAACCGCAAATATAATCTCAAACTAAAACATAAAAAAAAAAAAACAAAAGAAACCAACATAGAACCATATTAATGGCCCTTCAAAATCAAAAACATTAAACTTCGGAAATAAAAACAACATCCAATAATAGTTAGATAAATCCATAAGCAATTCAATTAAGAAACTACGAAGACTACAATGCAAGCACTCTCAGTCCAACCCAGCATGAATGACTTATGCCCACTTATACCTGTAACTTTTCTTATTCTAGACAACTACTCGACAAAAAGTTGGTCATCGTAGGAGAAAGTCCAAGACAAAGCCATGCACACAAAACAAACAGTCAGCAAAGCTGAGTACATAACTACTAAAGACTATGCAACATGAAAAAAATGAAATAAAAGTAAAGCAAAATACGTACATCTTACCATTGACAACTCTTCACCTGTGCATAGACTCAACTTAAACAAATTAATTATGATATTTAAAATTTGGATGTCACATCGAACGCGTTTCTTTTCCTTTAAAATCGCCCTATTGGGCACCAACCTGGGAGCAACTCCAAGAAGGTATTACCTATGTCACATAAAGTGACGGAATTCCTCGCATTAAAAATATAAAAGAAAGCGTCTTGTACTGCAATTAGAAGTCATGGATCACTGTTCCACACGACTCCCACCACTGTTCCTACTCAACGTATATATGTTCCAAGAGTTTTGCTGCGAATATTCTTTCACTTTACGTGATTAACCGGTTTAACAATGTTATAAGTCACGTACAACAACACATAACAGCATGAATAGAATCAAACAAGCCATATTAATTATCTTTGATTTAAAGTGATTCTAAAAACATTTTATGTGTGTCCTTTAATTAAACAAAACTTCCTTTAACACACAATAACTGTGAGTGGCTAACTATTTACCTTTTTCCTTGACCACACATTAAACTGTGAAAGGCGACATGTATAAACTATATTTGCTCATTAACTTCTATTAACTATATATGTGATTAAAAATTCACAAATTACTTTTCTTGTTGATTAAGCAACTAATCAACTTAAATAACTTCCTTTCTTTTTTAATAAGCTATTGGCTAACTTTTCAACTAATTATAACATTCTAATTCAATCTTGAAGAATTTATCTTACTACAAATGTGGAATGTCCAAACAATATAAAATCATGCTTCTAATTCTTTCATAATCTTGGCATACATGTAAATTCTCAATCAAATCAAGCACAACAACATATCATATAAGATCAACCAAGCATGAATTCTTATATCTATATTTGTCTTTAGTAGTTATGTACCTTGTGTTGTAGTGGTGATCCGCCACAACTTCTAAAAGTCAACTAAATCGATGTTTCCTACCTAGAGAAAACCGAAAGTAAATTAAAACCTTGTTGACTTAGTTTTGCAACAACTCTAAACTAACTTTCTAAGTTTGAAACTTGTCCAAAACATTCCCTATATGGTCTCTATTCAATTCCATACTTTATTTTAATTTTTCTATTGCAAAATACTTGATTTTCGGTATTTTTCCAAATATGGCAGCTTTGTAAACTTCCTCAAAAACACTCTAAAACCATTCTAAATATCATATATTTTGATCATAAAACACTATAGTCATTTCGTAAGATCAATATGCAAAACTTAGATGCATTAAAACAACTTTACCTTACTATGTCACATGCTACTTTTTTTATTAGTGATAAACATGTGTTACTAAAAATTTACCGCTTTATTTATTTATCTAAAACACATTAAAAACTCATGAAAACATCATAAATTCATCATAAAACTTTTCCCAATCCACCATCATCATCATGAATGAAATCTATGCTTTAGAATAATTTTTCATAAGACAAAACATGTTCATAATATTTATTCCATTGATTTTCATGATTGCAATAAAATTTGGACAGCAGTATAATTTATATTTAAGACCTTTAAAAATCAATCTAAACTTGATGAAATCATCATAAGTTCACTCAACAACAATTAATGATCATGGTATTGAAGTTTAAATCATTAAAAACCATAAAATCATGAATTTAATAGTTTCATAAACCCTAATTTAAAATTTCATGATAAACAAATAAATTCATGCTTTAAACTAATTCATAACTTTATAAAAACATAATTAAAACTATAAAAACATGATTAATCATAAATATAAACATGAATTTGCAAGATTGAAACAAAAAGAAAAAGAGAAGAATATTTTTTTTGTTTTTTACACGAGGTGCTCGAAAATACTGAAGTGGGGGAAAAAAGGTGGCCGGCCAGGGAGCGGTGACTGGTAAGGCGGGCGGACGGCGAGGGGAAAAACAACGAGTGCAAGTTTTTTTTATTTTATTTCCTTTTCTTGTAAATTTTTCCGACTTTTTTTTGTTCTAAAATCCTTTTTTTTTTCTCTCTTTTCTCTCAAAATTTTTGGAATCCTAAATCACTAAGTTGCAATTTAAATCTGAAATTTTGGGATATTAATGGGTATTTATAGGCCCCAAAGTAGGTTTTGGTGCAATTACATTAATACCCTTAATGTTTGAAATTACTTTTATGCCCTTGTATTAAAACAATTTAGGAAACTATAAAAATGGGATTTTTAGAAGCTTTTCAAAATATTTAATAAAACATAAAATATTATTTATAAACATAAAATAATTAATTTGATTAAAAATTATTGAAATTTCCTTTCATTAATATCTTTATTGAATTTAATGTCCCAATAAAAATATAACACATACGTATAAAATACAAAAATAACTCCTTAAAATACGTGAAAATACGGGGTATTACAGTCTACCCCCCTGAGAAGAAGTTCGTCCCGAAACTTAATGTAAATTATTGTATGAAATTTGAATAGAGACTACGTTTACTTCAAGATTTTTCATTATTATGACACTATGTTGTTGTAGACTTCAAACATTTAACTCAACCTTTGCTTGACAACTTTTAGTGAACAGACATAAAACATTACTAAGAAGACGTAAAACCTAGCAAATTGAGAATAAAAACGCGCGAAATTAGATCACACTCTACCCCCCTTATGAATCGAGTTACGTCCACGTAACTCAACCTACTAACCTAAAATATTTCTGGATACTTTTCTGTCATCATTAATTCAGCTTCCCAAGTAGCTTCTTTGGTTTCTTGGTTAGACCACAACACTTTCACTATTTTAACACTTTTCCTACGAGTATCCCTAAGCTTACTATCAAGGATCTTAATTGGCCTCTCCTCATAGGTTAAACTCTGGTCTAACTCTATTGTTAAAGGTTGTAACACATGTGGCTCATCCGGAACATATTTTCTTAGTTGTAACACATGTAACACATATTTTAACACATGAAAGACATTGTGAACCTTGCACAACTCCATTGGTAATGCTAGCCTATAGGCAACCTTTCCAATCCTTTGCAAGATCTCATAGGGTCCTATATATGTCGGGCTCAATTTCCCCTTCTTTCCGAACCTCATTACTTCTTTCATCGGTGATGCCTTAAGTAGCACCTTGTCAATAACTTCAAATACAACTTCTTGGCGTTTTTTCTGCGCATAAGAATTTTGTCTATCTTGTGCTCCCTGAATCTTTGCTTGTATCACCCTTACCTTATCACTGGTTTCTTCAATCAAGTGAGGTCCTGGAATCACTTTCTCACTTATGTCACTCCAACATAAGGGATTTCTGCACTTCCTTTCATACAAGGCTTCAAAAGGTGTCATGCCAATACTTCCATGGTAGCTATTATTGTATGAGAACTCGATAAGATCTAAACAATCTTCCCAATTACCTTGAAAATCTATTATACAAGCTCTTAGCATGTCCTCCAAAGTTTGTATGGTTCTTTCCGTTTGTCCATCGGTTGCTGGATGGAATGCTGTAACAACGTGGAATTTTCTAACTTTCTACTCTAGATTTTTCCAGAAATGCTAATATAAATATTAAGTAAGTATAATTATTAAGCTCCTGAATAATGAGGAAAAACCAAAGTATTAACGACACTGTGATAACGGCTAAGGCATTTATCAAAGTACTACAACGGAAGTCTTAAAACCAAAACCAATTTAAAAACTTAAACTTCAAACAATCTCAGAACCAAATTGAAACCAACATCCAAATAAAAACCAGCTTACAACTTTATTACACTTCGGAACCATTTTAATGGCCCTTAAAAACCAAAACTAAAAATAAATCTTTTAAAATAAACAACATCCAAAATAATAGTTAGATAACTCCATAAGGAATAAAATTAAAACTACAAAAATGCAGCAAGCACTCTCACTCTAGCCCAGCATGAAATGACTTATGCCCACTTGTACCTGTAGTTTTTCTTATTCTAGACAACAACTCGCCAACAAGTGGTCATTGTAGGGCCAAGTGCAAGAAAAAACCATGCACAAAAAACAAACTGTCAGCAAAGCTGAGTACATAACTATTAAAGACTATCCAACAATACAAAATAAATTAAAACATGTACCCATCTTAGCTTTGACAACTCTTCACCTGTGCATAGACTCAACAAATTAACTATTATATTTAGACTTTGGATTCCGCATCGAACGGGTTTCCTTTCTTATAAAAATCTCGCCCTATTGGGCACGAACTTGCGAGCAACTCCAAGAAGGTATTGCCTATGTCACATAAAGTGACGAAATTCCAGCGCATTAAAAATATAAAAGAGTATAATGTCTTGTACTCAAACTTGAAGTCATAGATCATTGTTCCTTATGACTCCCCTCCCCCCCCCGGAAGTCTTAAACCAAAACCAATTTAAAAACTTAACTTCAAACAATCTCAGAACCAATTAACCAACATCCAAATAAAAACCAGCTTCACACTTTATTACACTTCGGACACCATTTTAATGGCCCTTAAAAACAAAAACTAAAAATAAATCTTTTAAATAAACAACATCCAAAATAATAGTTAATAACTCCATAAGGAATAAAATTAAAACTACAAAAATGCACAAGCACTCTCACTCTAGCCCAGCATGAAATGACTTATGCCCACTGTACCTGTATTTTTTCTTATTCTAGACAACAACTCGCCAACAAGTGGTCATTGTAGGGCCAAGTGCAAGAAAAAACCATGCACAAAAAACAAACTGTCAGCAAAGTCGAGTACATACTTTAAGACTACCAACAATACAAAATAAATTAAAACATGTACCCATCTTAGCTTTGACAACTCTTCACCTGTGCATAGACTCAACAAATTAACTATTATATTTAGACTTTGGATTCCGCATCGAACGGGTTTCCTTTCTTATAAAAATCTCGCCCTATTGGCACGAACTTGCGAGCAACTCCCAAGAAGTTATTGCCTATGTCACATAAAGTGACGGAATTCACGCATTAAAAATATAAAGAGTATAATGTCTTGTACTCAAACTTGAAGTCATAGATCATTGTTCCTTATGACTCCCCTCCCCCCCCCCC
>PYUH01000978.1:53600-133600 GCA_016808085.1 Suaeda aralocaspica
CCCCCCCCGACCCATTGTTCATACTCACTATATACGTTCCAAGAGTTTTGTGCGAATCGTCTTACACTTTACGTGATTAACCAGTTTACGATGTCGTGACTCTCATACAACATCACGTAAAAACATGCACCAAATCAAGCAGCCTATTAACCATCATCAACCTGAAATTTTTATTTATTATATTTGGTTCAAACATTCCACAAGAGGAGGAAAAAGATGGTGCCACTTGAGACAACACGCGGTGTGTTCGGCGAGCAAAAGCAAAACTCTTTTTCTTTTCATCGGAAAACCGAACACAAAATATTTTTTTTTGACTTTCTTTCTCCGCCTTTTTTTTTTTCTCTCTTTTTCTCTCTAAATTTTGAATCCTAAATTACTAGTTGCAAAATAAAACTGAAAATTGGGTTTTAAGGGGTATTTATAGGGCCCAAAGTAGGATTTGAAAGCCCATAATTATCCTAAATAGTGCAAAATCTTTTTGCCCTTGCCTAAATCAATTAGGAAACTCAAAAAATTATATTTTAGAAACTTACAAAATATTTTATAAAACATTATTATAAACACAAAAATAATTATTTTTAATTAAAATTTATTAAATTCTTTTGTTTAATAATCTTTTGAATACACCTTCTCAATAAAATATCATCATGTGTATAAAATAAAATATAATTCCTTAAAATACTTGAAAATATGGGATATTACAGTCCACCCCCTAAAAGAAGTTCGTCCAGAAACTTTATGTAGATTAGTGTATGGAATTTGAATGGAGACTACATTTACTTCAAGCTTTTTCATTATAATGCTATGTTGTTGTAGACTTTAGACATTTATTTAACTTTCGCTTGACACTTTTTAGTAACAGACATAAACCTTTTGGTTAAAAGTCGTAAAAACATGCAAATTGATGGTGAAAAGTCGAAATTGGATCCCACTCTACCCCCTTAAGAATTGAGTTACGTCCCCGTAACTCTACCTACTAACCTGAAATAACTCTAGATACTTTCTCTCAACATATCTTCAGCCTCCCAAGTAGCTTCTTCGGTTTCTGGGTAACCACAACACCTTCACTATTTTGACATTTTTCCTACAAGTATCGTTGACCTTACTATCAAGAATCTTAATTGGCTTTCTCATCAAGTCAATTTTGGTTTAACTCTATTTTTTCAGGCTGTAATACTTGTGCTCATCTGCACATACATCCTTAGTTGAGACACATGAAATACGTTGTGAAATTTGCTCAACTCCTGTGGTAATGCTAACTTATAGCCACTTTTCCAACCCTGTGCAAGATCACTTAGGGTCCAACGTATTTTAGGCTTAATTTTCCTTCTTTCCGAACCTCATTATCCCTTCATTGGTGATACCTAAGTCACTAGTGGAAAAAATGTCAAAGGTCACTCCTTTAGGTACGAGCAGACCTTTATCACGAAATGTATAAGTTTTATTTAACGGCATCAAGAAATCCACTCCCTAAAACTGGTTTTAAATTACGGGCTAAATTTAGCCCGTTATAAAGATTTTTTATGTAATGGTCCACTAATGCACGTTACCTAAAATACAAAGTTTTAGGGTTTTTAAATTCCTTAGCCCACTCAATATTTCATTTGAACATTATCTTTCTCTTGTTCTCCTACCGCCATTCTAAAAACATATACTCCACCATTGACATTCATCTTCCAAATTTCTATTATAGCTACTTCTTCCTCTCATTCAAATCCCCATTTTATTGTCCATCATTTCATTTCGAAATTGTTGAAGAGATTAGTACCTCATTGTTCTACACTATTGCCGCTTACAGAGTTTACATCTTGGTTAGTGAGTCTTCATTTGTGTTCTTTATTTCTCATATTTTATGTATTTTTAGTATAGAATTTTAATTTCGGTGTTTAATTTTGCCTATATATATGAGAATTTTATTTTCGAATTTTGGTTAGTGATTTTGCATTCATAGTTTCTTTTCGATTCCGTTGGCTCAATTGAGGTCATTATTTTTGGTGTATTTTCTGGCTATAAGACATACTACTAATCCGCATTTTATTTTATTAATGGGGGTTTTAATTTCTGCAGAATCCTTTTCCATTGACATCTAGGTAGACAAATTGGAGTGTCGGTGTTCATATCACTTATTTAGGTATATTTTTCATTTTGTATTGTCAAATCCGATTATAATGATTTGGTCAAAATAGTTATTATTTCCTCCATATTCAGGTGGAATTCCATGTTTAAAAATTCCCATTTCCTTAAACGTTTATTAAACCCCAAAATTCAATTTTTTCCTAAACCCCCACTTCATAATTCCCTTTCTCTTCAAACCCCAAATTAAACACCTTGAAAAAACAGTCATTTTCAAAAGTTTTTGTAAAGCCACAAGTCTTGGAATTCATGGGATGAAGAATTACAAAAGAACCCATCAAAGTATTTGAAAAAAGTTGGAAACTTTGATGCAATTAAAAGTTCTACTTACAAGATTATAAGTGATAAAGAGTTAATTCCTTTGTTTGGCTGAAAAATGTTGTCCTGAAACAAGCGCCTTCTGTTTTCATGGGGTGAATGAGTGTTACATTGGAAGATGTGATGATTTTGGGTGGTTTTTCTGTCATGGGTAATTCTGTTTTTACCCCTTGTAATTCTGACATTAAGAAATTTGCAGAAATTAAGGATGAATTAGTAAAATCTGTTTGTATTATTAGAAGACTTAACAATGGTATGCTTCAAACAATGGATGGCTAGAGTATTCACAGGGAAAAGGTGGTGAATTAGAGCATGTTGCATTTATTTTCCTATGGTTAACAAATTATTTCCAGGTTTTACCTTTATTAATCAACATTTTGGATTCCTATAATTTCTTGTAAGGTAATATGTTCTAATTATCTCTCTTTATTTTGATCACTTGAAGAATTTTTAAATCTTCTATATCTGATTCAGGATGTAATTGAGTTTACTGACATTATTAAGTTTCAGGAACCAATTTTAAGCACTATTAGATATAAGTAAGGTTTACTCTATATTTATAATTTGTGGATCTTATTGTATTATTGTGACTCAAAGTGTGAGGATGAGAATGATGAGCAGTCATATTAGTGAGAAAAGGATTGAATTAAGACTTATTAGTTAAATCGGTTTGTTGGATTGAGATGAATAAAAGGTATATCTTTAGCAAGCTTTAAAAGTTTCACAAGGGTCTATAAAAAATTAAATACTTGGCTTGGCTACTTGTCTGATATTAAATTGATCATCATATTTCTTTAGTGGTGGAAATGAATTTATCATGGTTGTTTCATGAAGGATGGCTTTTTGTTGGTATAATACAATGGATATGTTAACTCACCTTCTATTTCTTTACTTTTACATGTGTAGTGGATCTTCATAACTTGATCAGGTTCATTCTATAGGACTTCAAATGATAAAGCGGAAGACTTGTCTCTTTTGTTTGCAAGTGTACTATATGTTTTAGGACTTTTAGCCTTATTAAGGCACTTAACAAGTTTTGAAGGTAGTTTCAATATTGTATAGTTGATTTCATATTCTAATTTTTAATGTATATTTTAGTTGATTTCATATTCTCATTTCTGATGTAAATTGTAGTTATTTTAAATGCTATGTAAAATATTAGTGGTTAGTGGGTGTATTTTAGTTTATTTCATATTTTCATTTCTAAAGTTCTCGTTAGTTTAATGACTATGGCAATGATAAAGAGTGGTGGTTAGTGGTGGTGTTGCCACTACATCGTGTGATGTGTACTATAAAATCTGATTATATTTGGTATAAAAATAAAGTTAAGGCTTTAAGTAGCGGGCTTTAAAAATTCCGGTTATTTGAAGTCTTTAATTTTTGCAAAATTCATGACTTAAGTAACGGGCTTATTTTCTGCCCGTTACCTAAAGTCTCGATTTTAGGTTACGAACATTGCCCGTAACCTAAAAGAATATACAACGCACTTTAGCTAACAACGATGACTGTAACCTAAACCCCCTTTGGCCCGTTACCTATGACATTTTTTCCACTAGTGAGTACACTTTATCGCCAACTTTAAACACAACTTGTCGTTTTTTGGTCCGCTTAAGACTTTTGTCTATCTTTGCTGCTTGAATCATTGCTTGAATTATCATTATTTTATTTGTGGTTCTTCAATCAATTGAGGTCCTAGAATCACTGTCTCACTTATCTCACTCCAACATAAGGGACTTCTACACTTCCTTTCAAAAAGCCTCAAAAGGTGCCATGCAATACTATCATGGTAGCTATTGTTGTATGAAAACTCAATAAGATCTAAGTGATCCTCCCATTCCCATGAAAATCCATTACACAAGCTCTTACCATGTCCGCGAAAGTTTGTATGGTTCTCTCTGTTTGTCCATCGGTTCTGGATGGAATGCTATACTCATTTCAACGTTGTACGAAAGTCTCGTGGACACTTTCCAGAATTTCGAGAGAACCCTAGAATCCCTATCTTACACTGTATCCTTTGGAACTCCGGTAGCTTCACAACATGTTTTATGTAAGCGTTTGCGAGTTGTTCCATTTTCCAAGTGTCATTCATAGGTATTTTTAGTAAGCCTATCCGCCACAACCCATATTGTATCATTTTGATACCTCAACTTTGACAAGCAAGTCCAAAGCCATTGATTGCAATCCCCTTACACCTTGTATTTCCAGTGGTTGGACCTCTCCTTGTGGCTCTTATGCTCAAATTTAACCTTTTGACAAGTGAGACACTTGCTCACGAATTAAACCACTTCTCTTTTCATCCTAGGCCTCCAATATACCTTCTTCAAATCCATATATCGCTTATCCGCTCTACGATGCACTGAATACGGGGTATTAGACCTTCCTCCATGATTCTTCGTTCAGATCCCACATTTTTAATGTACACACGACCTTCATTTAAACAAACTTCCATCCTCATGGATCTTAACGTCCACAATTTTCCTACTTTCAATTTTTCCTTAATTCTGTCCAGTTTCACATCCCCCTCCCGGTTCTTCTTAATTTCCTCAAATATTGTTGTTTGGATACAAAGATTACAATAATTCCTTCCAACTCTCCTTCCTTCACTATCCCCAAGTTAAATCTCTCAATATCCTAACATAGTTCATTAGCGACTACCAAGTATTCACTCCATGCTCGTTTACGGCTTAAAGTATCCGCTACCACATTTGCCTTCCCATCATGGATTGGATATCTGAGTCATAATCCTTGAAAAACTCAAGCCATCTCCTCTGTCTCATGTTTAAATCTTTTTGAGTGAAAAAGTACTTCAAACTTTTGTGGTCTGTGTTATTTTTACACTTTACCCCCATACAAATAATGCCTCTATATCTTTAAAGAAAATACGATCGCTGCTAACTCAAAGATGGTGAGTAGGGAAAATTGCCGGCTATGTCTTCAATTATCTTGAAGCATACACAATCACCTTTCTATTTTGCGTTAACACACATCCCAAACCATTTTTAGAAGCATCACTATACACATTATATGAATCACTTCCATATGGCAAAGTCAACACTGGAGCCGTAGTCAAACACTCCTTTAAGGTCTGAAATGCCTCTTCACACTTTCACTCCACTCAAATAATGTCTTTCTTCATTAACGACGTCATTGGTTTAGCAATTCGAGAAAAATCCTTCATAAACTTCCATAATAACCGGCTAAACCCAAAGAAACTCCGACATCTGTACATTCTTAGGTGTAGGCCACTCCTTTATTGCTTCAATTTTGGCTGGATCTACTTCAACTCCCTCTTTTGACAAAAAGGTCCCAAGAATGCTACTTTCTCCAATCATAATTACATTTTGAGAACTTAGCATACAATTCATTCTCCCTAAATGTCATCAAAATTGTCCTCAAATGTTCCACATGCTCCTCTTTACTGTTGGAGTACACCAAAAATATCACATCATGAAAATAACCACAAATTTATCCAAATCGTTGGAAAATCCTAATTCATTTAGTCCATGAAAATTGCTGGCGCATTGGTTAACCCAAAAGGCATAACAGTGAACTCATGTGCCCATATCTCATACGAAAGCCATTTTTGGTATGTCCTCATTAGCAATCTCGGGTGATGGTATCCTGACCTTAAATCATCTTTGAAAATACAATAGCTTCTTTTAATTGATCAAACAAGTCATCAAACCTCGGTAAAAGATACTTATTTGTTATTGTCACCTTATTAAAGTCTCTACAGTCAATACACAACCTCATACTTCCATCTTTCTTCTTTACAAACAGTACAAGTGCTCCCCAAGGTAAAGCACTAGGCCTAATGTAACCCTTTTCCAACAACTCTTGTATCTTCTCTTTCAACTCACTCATTTCTGCAGTCCATTGTAAGGGTGCTTTGGATACAGTGCTTGTCCTAGGACTTAGTCTATGGTAAAGTCAATCTCTCGCTTGGGAGGCATCCCCGAATCTCTTCCGGAAACACGTCCAGAAATTCACTTACACCTTGACATCCTCCGGCTTAGCAGTCTCACATGATCCACATCCCTCACACTACAATGGTAAATGGGAAACCTCTCCTCACAAACCTAGCAAACCTCATTACTGTTACTATTTTTTTTGTGTTTTGGCCTACCTGCCCTCCAATAGCTCACCTTCTTACCCTTATTGATTTACGAATCTTCTTGGCTCACACAAAATCTCAGCCTTTTTCTCACTCCACCAATCCATTCCAAGAATTTCTTCAAGTTACCTAAATCAAACTCAATTAGGTTAGTCTTAAACTAGACTCCCTCGATTTCATATGAACATCCGAAAATCTCGGTGAACATGTACCTCTTTCCTGAAGGTAACACTATTAACATATCTATTGTATCTACTTTTCCCGACTAGCTTTAACTTTTCTAAAATCTTAGAGGATACAAAAGAGATGCTGCAAACAAGTAAACAAACAAAACTTTAGCAGGAAAGAGTGAATAGAAAAGTTCCAGTAATTAATTTTACTAGCATCAGCTTTACTTCGAGCCATCACATTCAGCTTTACAGTATTTGAGGTCTTAGTATTCCCTCCTCCATTCCCACTTCCATTTCTATTTCTGTCTTGAGGCGTCACCTTTCCTCCCATATTTCCTTGATACCCCTTCTCCTGACCCGCAGCTGAGTTTACTCTAAATTGAGAATCTTGTCCTTCCGTCCCCTTGTTCTTGGAGAAACGCTCAAACTCACGGTGTCCAATTTTGTTACACATCCACAGTCACTGGGTTCCCAGCACATACTTTCCTGGGTGATTGTTAGGACATTTCTTGCAAAATATACACGCTCTCCTTGACTATCCATCAGAGCTCTATTCCCATTTCCAGAAGTAGGCTTCCAAAGTTTCCTCTGTTACCCTAGAAGTTATTATTGAAATGAGGTTTCGTAAATCCACCATGATTTCCTTGTTGGTTGAAGTTTCCTCCACCATCCTTCCTTTTCTCGCTCGTTTCACCTTCCTTCAGTACCTCCTTCATTGTTCTTTGGAATAAAGGTGTGCAGCTCTATATATTGCTCATCCAAAGACTCAAGACCTGCCCAGCTAACTGCGACTAAGGTCTAAGGGTAACCTTCTTTCAAAATGGCTAGCCTTTAACTTCTCGGTTACCTCGGCCTCCTTAGCAACACTGACAATTCTATGAACTTAGAGTAGTACCCAGTGATAGACATACTTCCCATATTAAGCTCCAGAACTCTTCATCATTCTGTTTTTGAAGGAACACAGATAGAACTTATTACGGATTTGCTCCTGAAACATATCCCAATTAAAACCTAGTAAAGCCCTAATCACAAGCCTCATTTTGTGACCACCAAAGATCAACTTCTCCTCTCAAGTAAACAACATGGTTCACCTTAAGCCTTTTGGACAGTTAACTGCCCCAAACAGCTTGTTAAACTCTCTCAACCTTCCCTCTAGAACAGTTTGGATCGTGCTCTCTTGGTAAGTGGGTCGTTTAGTTTGAGAAATCTTCTTGAAAAGTTCCCCAGCAGGGTCGCAACCATTTCCTTTCCTCTAGCACTAACTATTCAGCTACTGTAGCTATTGCCTCACTACCTTATTCAGCTGATTGTTGTACGTTCAGCCATTCTATTTCTCCTGAGAGGAAAAGACCATTATATTAAATTATGTCTAACTCTAAGTCAGAACACCATAAACTTATAGCATAAAACCTTTCTTATTTCATCACAATTGAATTTTCATTCTTTTAGAACGAATGATTCACTTAGTTTTGATTGTTTACACAACCACTAAAATAAGAATAAAGTACATAAGAAATAAAAATAAATCCCTTGGCTTTACTCTACTTGAGGCTTCATTTTCTGATGAATTGACTCATTTATTAATCCATTCCCCAAAGAAATTTATATTTAATTCCTCTTAATAATTATTTATGGCTCACTGCCACTTATCAAACTAACATAAATAATAAACAATTGTTCAACATTCTAACGTCAACATTGCTAACAATATTAACTAAATTATATCTAAACAAATATCCCTAAACATTAACATTGTCCTTTATGTCCCTCGACATTACAATTTCTTGGCTATAAACTCAGGATCATCTTTTATATCATCTTTCATGTCCTCATCCATGTCTTCATGTAATACGCCACATTTTTACGTATTTTAAGGAAGTATTTTTGTATTTTAACTTATAATTTTAATATTTTTTATTGAAAAAGTTATTTTCAATAGAAATATTAAATAAAAAATATTAAATAAATATATTAATAATATTATTATTATATTAACAATATATAATACAAATAAGCTTTATTAAAAATTTATTTTTGTTTATAATATTTTTATGTTTTATAAATTTTTAGAAGGCTTCTAAAATAGAATATTCAAGAGTTCCTATTTATTTTGAGGCAGGGGTCTAAAGGTAATTTCTACTTTTAGAATGTATGGGCTTTTCCAAATCCTACTTTGGGGCCTATAAATACCCTTTAAACCCAAATTTTCAGATTTCACCATTCTAGTTGTCATTAGGATTCCAAAAATCTAGAGAAGAAAGAGAGAAAAAAAGGAGAGGGAACCGAAATAAATATCAGTTTGTTTTTCGGGAAAAAGAGTCATGCCTTGGGATCCGTGCCGCGCCACCTTGCGCCACCGCACACCACGTCGGCCACCTCGCACCTCTTCTTGCTTTGGTTAATTTTCGAGCTTTTAAAAAAAAGTTTCCTTCTTTATTTTTGATTCAATCTTACAAATTCATATTTGTATTTATGTTAAT
This sequence comes from Suaeda aralocaspica, assembly GCA_016808085.1. Lineage (NCBI taxonomy): Eukaryota > Viridiplantae > Streptophyta > Magnoliopsida > Caryophyllales > Amaranthaceae > Suaeda > Suaeda aralocaspica. Next base: position 62,816 of record PYUH01000978.1, read on the forward strand.
CATGATTAATAAGTTTCAGTCATGTTTTATAAAGTTATAATTTGTTTTAAGACATGATTTAATTTTTCGTTCATAAATTTTTAGATTAATGTTTATAAAGTATGAAAGTTTTGGTTTTTATGAGGTTTTAGATTTACAACTTCGATATTATGAACATAAGTTGTTGTTGTGTGAATTATGATGATCTATGAAGTTTAGTTGATTTTTAAAGGCTTTGATATAAAATAAATTGCTGTCCAAATTTTATAATCATGAAATTCAGTAGAAAATTATTTTAACATGTTTGGCTTAAGAAAAATTATCTAAGCATAGATTGGTTTCATAATTATGTTAGTTGATTAATGAAGAGTTTTGGCATGAATTTATGATGTTTTATGTTTTTTTTAATGACTTTAAAGTTAATTATAAATCTGAATTTTTTATAAAAATAGTTAAAATAAGTATTAAGTGTTCAATTATGCTATTATGATCACATATTAATTCTATGATGTTACATATAATTTTTGTAAGTTTCATGAGTATTTAAAAGTGATTTTAAGCATGTTTACATGCTGTCTACATTATTAAAAGTGAATTAGGCTCTTAAAGTTGTAATTAGCAGAATGGTCATATAAATTAAAATATACTTGTATGATTGATTTATGTTGTTTTTGAAGTTTTTCAAGGAGTTTTGGTAATTTTAATTGCTTCCACTTTTCTAAGTGCTTAAAATTTATATTAGTTTTTATAAAGCATAAATAAGTCTCGAAAACCAACTAATCATAATAAAAAGTTAAAAGTGTAGTATGGAATTGAATAGAGGACCATAATTAAGTTTTTGGACCGGTTTCCAATATAGAAGTTAATTTATAATTGTTGTAGACTTAGTCAACAAGGTTTTATTTTAGTTTTGGTTTTCTCTTGTAGGAGACTTTGATTTAATAAACTTTTTAGAAGTTGTGGCGGAGCACCGCTATTTTACAAGATCATAAGTACTAAGGACAAATGTAAGAGTTAGAATTCATGCTTGGGTGATTTCTGTATGATATGAAATATTGTTATGCTTGTTTGTTATGAATTTATGTGCTGGCAAGTTCACTTCGACCCCCCCCGACCCATTGTTCATACTCAACGTATATACGTTCCAAGAGTTTTAGTGCGAATCGTCTTACACTTTACGTGATTAACCAGTTTAACGATGTCGTGACTCTCATACAACATCACGTAAAAACATGCACCAAATCAAGCAAGCCATATTAACCATCATCAACCTGAAATTATTATTTATTTATTATATTGGGTTCAAACATTCCACAAGAGGAGGAAAAAGATGGTGGCACACGGTGAGACAACAGCGGCGGTGGTTCCGGCGAGCAAAAGCAAAACTCTTTTTCTTTTCATCGGAAAACCGAACACAAAATTTTTTTTTTTGACTTTCTTTCTCGCCTTTTTTTTTTTCTCTCTTTTTCTCTCTAAATTTTGGAATCCTAAATTACTATGTTGCAAAATAAAAACTGAAAATTGGGTTTTAAGGGGTATTTATAGGGCCCAAAGTAGGATTTGATGAAAGCCCATAATTATCCTAAATAGTGGCAAATACTTTTTGCCCTTGCCTTAAAATCAATTAGGAAACTCAAAAAATTATATTTTTAGAAACTTATCAAAATATTTTATAAAACATTATTTATAAACACAAAAATAATTATTTTTAATTAAAATTTATTAAAATTCTTTTGTTTAATAATCTTTTTGAATACAACTTCTCAATAAAAATATCAAAATCATGTGTATAAAATACAATAATAATTCCTTAAAATACGTGAAAATATGGGATATTACAGTCCACCCCCTAAAAGAAGTTTCGTCCAGAAACTTTATGTAGATTAGTGTATGGAATTTGAATGGAGACTACATTTACTTCAAGCTTTTTCATTATAATGCTATGTTGTTGTAGACTTTAGACATTTATTTAACTTTCGCTTGACAGCTTTTTAGTAAACAGACATAAACCTTTTGGTTAAAAGTCGTAAAAACATGCAAAATTGATGGTGAAAAGTGCGAAATTGGATCCCACTCTACCCCCTTAAGAATTGAGTTACGTCCCCGTAACTCTACCTACTAACCTGAAATAACTCTAGATACTTTTCTCTCAACATATCTTCAGCCTCCCAAGTAGCTTCTTCGGTTTCTTGGTTAGACCACAACACCTTCACTATTTTGACATTTTTCCTACAAGTATCGTTGACCTTACTATCAAGAATCTTAATTGGCTTCTCATCATAAGTCAAATTTTGGTTTAACTCTATTGTTTCAGGCTGTAATACTTGTGACTCATCTGCAACATACATCCTTAGTTGAGACACATGAAATACGTTGTGAAATTTGCTCAACTCCGTTGGTAATGCTAACTTATAAGCCACTTTTCCAACCCTGTGCAAGATCACTTAGGGTCCAACGTATTTTAGGCTTAATTTTCCTTCTTTCCGAACCTCATTATTCCCTTCATTGGTGATACCTTAAGTCACTAGTGGAAAAAATGTCAAAGGTCACTCCTTATAGGTAACGAGCAGACCTTTATCACGAAATGTATAAGTTTTATTTAACGGGCATCAAGAAATCCACTACCTAAAACTGGTTTTAAATTACGGGCTAAATTTAGCCCGTTATGTAAAGATGTTTATGTAATGGTCCAACTAATGCACGTTACCTAAAATACAAAGTTTTAGGGTTTTTTAAATTCCTTAGCCCACTCAATATTTCAGTTGAACATTATCTTTCTTCTTGTTCTCCACTACGCCATTCTAAAAACATATACTCCACCATTGACATTTCATCTTCCAAATTTTCTATTATAGCTACTTCTTCCTCTCATTTCAAATCCCCATTTTATTGTCCATCATTTCATTTCGAAATTGTTGAAGAGATTAGTATCCTCATTGTTCTACACTATTGCCGCTTACAGAGTAGTTACAGATCTTGGTTAGTGAGTCTTCATTTGTGTTCTTTATTTCTCATATTTTATGTATTTTTAGTATAGAATTTTAATTTCGGTGTTTAATTTTGCCTATATATATTGAGAATTTTATTTTCGAAATTTTGGTTAGTGAGTTTGCATTCATAGTTTCTTTTCGATTCCGTTGGCTCAATTGAGGTCATTATTTTTGGTGTATTTTCTGGCTATAAGACATACTACTAATCCGCATTTTATTTTATTAATTGGGGGTTTTAATTTCTGCAGAATCGTTCTTCCATTGACATTCTAGGTAGACAAATTGGAGTGTCGGTGTTCATATCACTTTATTTAGGTATATTTTTCATTTTGTTATTGTCAAATCCGATTATAATTGATTTGGTCAAAATAGTTATTTATTTCCTCCATATTCAGGTGGAATTCCATGTTTAAGAAATTCCCATTTCCTTAAACGTTTATTAAACCCCAAAATTCAATTTTTTCCTAAACCCCCACTTCATAATTCCCTTTTCTTCAAACCCCAAAATTAAACACCTTGAAAAAACAGTCATTTTCAAAAGTTTTTGTAAAGCCACAAGTTCATGGAATTCATGGGATGAAGAATTACAAAAGAACCCATCAAAGTATTTGGAAAAAAGTTGGAAACTTTGATGCAATTAAAAGTTCTACTTACAAGATTATAAGTGATAAAGAGTTAATCCTTTGTTTGGCTGAAAAATGTTGTCCTGAAACAAGCGCCTTTCTGTTTTCATGGGGTGAATGTAGTGTTACATTGGAAGATGTGATGATTTTGGGTGGTTTTTCTGTCATGGGTAATTCTGTTTTTACCCCTTGTAATTCTGACAGTAAGAAATTTGCAGAAATTAAGGATGAATTAGTAAAATCTGTTTGTATTATTAGAAGACTTAACAATGGTAATGCTTCAAACAATGGATGGCTAGAGTATTTCAAGGGAAAAGGTGGTGAATTAGAGCATGTTGCATTTATTTTCCTATGGTTAACAAATTATTTCCAGGTTTTACCTTTATTAATCAACAATTTTGGATTCCTATAATTTCTTGTAAGGTAATATGTTCTAATTATCTCTCTTTATTTTGATCACTTGAAGAATTTTTAAAATCTTCTATAATCTGATTCAGGATGTAATTGAGTTTACTGTACATTATTAAGTTTCAGGAACCAATTTTAAGCACTATTAGATATAAGTATAGGTTTACTCTATATTTATAATTTGTGGATCGTAGTGTATTATTGTGATCAAAGTGTGATGATGAGAATGATGAGCAGTCATATTAGTGAGAAAAGGGATTGAATTAAGACTTATTAGTTAAATCGGTTTGTTGGATTGAAGATGATAAAAAAGGTATATCTTTAGCAAGCTTTAAAAAGTTTCACAAGGGTCTATAAAAAAATTAAAATACTTGGCTTGGCTAACTTGTCTGATATTAAACTTGATCATCATATTTTCTTAGTGGTGGAAATGAATTTATCATGGTTGTTTTCATGAAGGATGGCTTTTTGTTGGTATAATACAATGGATATGTTAACTCACCTTCTATTTCTTTACTTTTACATGTGTAGTGGATGCTTCATAACTTGATCAGGTTCATTCTATAGGACTTCAAATGATAAAGCGGAAGACTTGTCTCTTTTTGTTTGCAAGTGTACTAATATGTTTTAGGACTTTTAGCCTTATTAAGGCACTTAACAAGTTTTGAAGGTAGTTTCAATATTGTATAGTTGATTTCATATTCTAATTTTTAATGTATATTTTAGTTGATTTCATATTCTCATTTCTGATGTAAATTGTAGTTTATTTTAAATGCATATGTAAAAATATTAGTGGTTAGTGGTGTATTTTAGTTTATTTCATATTTTCATTTCTAAAGTCTCTTGTTAGTTTAATGACTATGGCAATGATAAAAAGAGTGGTGGTTAGTGGTGGTGTTGCCACTACATCGTGTGATGTGTACTATAAAATCTGATTATATTTGGTATAAAAATAAAGTTAAGGCTTTAAGTAGCGGGCTTTAAAAATTCCGGTTATGTGAAGTCTTTAATTTTTGCAAAATTCATGACTTTAAGTAACGGGCTTATTATTCTGCCCGTTACCTAAAGTCTCGATTTTAGGTTACGAACATTGCCCGTAACCTAAAAGAATATACAACGCACTTTAGCTAACAACGATGACTGTAACCTAAACCCCCTTTTGGCCCGTTACCTATGACATTTTTTCCACTAGTGAGTAACACTTTATCGCCAACTTTAAACACAACTTCTTGTCGTTTTTTGGTCCGCTTAAGACTTTTGTCTATCTTTTGCTGCTTGAATCATTGCTTGAATTATCATTATTTTATTTGTGGTTTCTTCAATCAATTGAGGTCCTAGAATCACTGTCTCACTTATCTCACTCCAACATAAGGGACTTCTACACTTCCTTTCAAAAAAAGCCTCAAAAGGTGCCATGCAAATACTATCATGGTAGCTATTGTTGTATGAAAACTCAATAAGATCTAAGTGATCCTCCCAATTCCCATGAAAATCCATTACACAAGCTCTTACCATGTCCGCGAAAGTTTGTATGGTTCTCTCTGTTTGTCCATCGGTTACTGGATGGAATGCTATACTCATTTTCAACGTTGTACGAAAGTTCTCGTGGACACTTTTCCAGAATTTCGAGAGAACCCTAGAATCCCTATCTTACACGATATCCTTTGGAACTCCATGTAGCTTCACAACATGTTTTATGTAAGCGTTTGCGAGTTGTTCCATTTTCCAAGTGTCATTCATAGGTATTTTTAGTAAGCCTATCCGCCACAACCCATATTGTATCATTTTGATACCTCAACTTTGACAAGCAAGTCACAAAGTCCATTGATATGCAATCCCCTTACATCCTTGTATTTCCAGTGGTTGGACCTCTCCTTGTGGTCTCTTATGCTCAAATTTAACCTTTTGACAAGTGAGACACTTGCTCACGAATTAAACCACTTCTCTTTTCATCCTAGGCCTCCAATATACCTTCTTCAAATCCATATATCGCTTATCGCCTCTACGATGCACTGAATACGGGGTATTATGACCTTCCTCCATGATTCTTCGTTTCAGATCCTCACATTTTTAATGTACACACGACCTTCATTTATACCTAAAACTTCCATCCTCATGGATCTTAACGTCCACAATTTTTCCTACTTTCAATTTTTCCTTAATTCTGTCCAGTTTCACATCCCCCTCCCGGTTCTTCTTAATTTCCTCAAATATTGTTGGTTGGATACAAAGATTACAAATAATTCCTTCCAACTCTCCTTCCTTCACTATCCCCAAGTTAAATCTCTCAATATCCTAACATAGTTCATTAGCGACTACCAAAGTATTCACTCCATGCTTCGTTTTACGGCTTAAAGTATCCGCTACCACATTTGCCTTCCCATCATGGTATTGGATATCTGAGTCATAATCCTTGAAAAACTCAAGCCATCTCCTCTGTCTCATGTTTAAATCTTTTTGAGTGAAAAAGTACTTCAAACTTTTGTGGTCTGTGTATATTTTACACTTTACCCCATACAAATAATGCCTCTATATCTTTAAAGAAAATACGATCGCTGCTAACTCAAGATTGTGAGTAGGGAAAATTGCCGCGTATGTCTTCAATTATCTTGAAGCATACACAATCACCTTTCTATTTTGCGTTAACACACATCCCAAACCATTTTTAGAAGCATCACTATACACATTATATGAATCACTTCCATATGGCAAAGTCAACACTGGAGCCGTAGTCAAACACTCCTTTAAGGTCTAAAATGCCTCTTCACACTTATCACTCCACTCAAACTTATAGTCTTTCTTCATTAACGACGTCATTGGTTTAGCAATTCGAGAAAAATCCTTCATAAACTTCCTATAATAACCTGCTAATAACCCAAAGAAACTCCGTACATCTGTTACATTCTTAGGTGTAGGCCACTCCTTTATTGCTTCAATTTTGGCTGGATCTACTTCAACTCCCTCTTTTGACAAAAATATGTCCCAAGAATGCTACTTTCTCCAATCATAACTTACATTTTGAGAACTTAGCATACAATTCATTCTCCCTAAATGTCATCAAAATTGTCCTCAAATGTTCCACATGCTCCTCTTTACTGTTAGAGTACACCAAAATATCATCAATGAAAATAACCACAAATTTATCCAAGAATCGTTGGAAAATCCTAATTCATTTAGTCCATGAAAATTGCTGGCGCATTGGTTAACCCAAAAGGCATAACAGTGAACTCATAGTGCCCATATCTCATACGAAAAGCCATTTTTGGTATGTCCTCATTAGCAATTCTCGGGTGATGGTATCCTGACCTTAAATCAATCTTTGAAAATACAATAGCTTCTTTTAATTGATCAAACAAGTCATCAAACCTCGGTAAAAGATACTTATTTGTTATTGTCACCTTATTAAAGTCTCTACAGTCAATACACAACCTCATACTTCCATCTTTCTTCTTTACAAACAGTACAAGTGCTCCCCAAGGTAAAGCACTAGGCCTAATGTAACCCTTTTCCAACAACTCTTGTATCTTCTCTTTCAACTCACTCATTTCTGCAGGTGCCATTGTATAGGGTGCTTTGGATACAGGTGCTTGTCCTAGGACTTAGTCTATGGTAAAGTCAATCTCTCGCTTGGGAGGCATCCCCGGAATCTCTTCCGGAAACACGTCCAGAAATTCACTTACTACCTTGACATCCTCCGGCTTAGCAGTCTCAACATGATCCACATCCCTCACACTACAATGGTAAATGGGAAACCTCTCCTCACAAACCTAGCAAACCTCATTACTGTTACTATTTTTTTTGTGTTTTGGCCTACCTGCCCTCCAATAGCTCACCTTCTTACCCTTATTGATTTACGAGATCTTCTGTGGCTCACACAAAATCTCAGCCTTTTTCTCACTCCACCAATCCATTCCAAGAATTTCTTCTAAGTTACCTAAATCAAACTCAATTAGGTTAGTCTTAAACTAGACTCCCTCGATTTCAATAGGAACATCCGAAAATCTCGGTGAACAATGTACCTCTTTTCCTGAAGGTAACACTATTAACATATCTATTGTATCTACTTTTCCCGACATAAGCTTTAACTTTTCTAAAATCTTAGAGGATACAAAAGAGTATGCTGCAACAGAGTAAACAAACAAAACTTTAACAGGAAGAGAGTGAATAGAAAAAGTTCCAGTAATTAAATTTTACTAGCATCAGCTTTACTTCGAGCCATCACATTCAGCTTTACAGTATTTGAGGTCTTAGTATTCCCTCCTCCATTCCCACTTCCATTTCTATTTCTGTCTTGAGGCGTCACCTTTCCTCCCATATTTCCTTGATAACCCTTCTCCTGACCCGCAGCTGAGTTTACTCTAAATTGAGAATCTTGTCCTTCCGTCCCCTTGTTCTTGGAGAAACGCTCAAACTCACGGTGTCCAAGTTTGTTACACATCCGACAAGTCACTGGGTTCCCAGCACAATCCTTTCCTGGGTGATTGTTAGGACATTTCTTGCAAAAGTATACACGCTCTCCTTGACTATCCATCAGAGCTCTATTCCCATTTCCAGAAGTAGGCTTCCAAAGTTTCCTCTGTTACCCTAGAAGTTATTATTGAAATGAGGTTTCGTAAATCCACCATGATTTCCTTGTTGGTTGAAGTTTCCTCCACCATCCTTCCTTTTCTCGCTCGTTTCACCTTCCTTCAGTACCTCCTTCATTTGTTCTTTGGAATAAAGGTGTGCAGCTCTATTATATTGCTCATCCAAAGACTCAAAGACCTGCCCAGCTAACTGCGACTGAAGGTCTAAGGGTAACCTTCTTTCAAAATGGCTAGCCTTTAACTTCTCGGTTACCTCGGCCTCCTTAGAAAACCTAGACAATTCTATGAACTTAGAGTAGTACCCAGTGATAGACATACTTCCCATATTAAGCTCCAGAAACTCTTCATCATTCTGTTTTTGAAGGAACACAGGATAGAACTTATTACGGATTTGCTCCTGAAACATATCCCAATTAAAACCTAGTAAAGCCCTAATCACAGCCTCATTTTGTGACCACCAAAGATCAACTTCTCCTCTCAAATAGTAAACAACATGGTTCACCTTAAGCTCTTTTGGACAGTTAACTGCCCCAAACAGCTTGTTAAACTCTCTCAACCTTCCCTCTAGAACAGTTGGATCGTGCTCTCCTTGGTAAGTGGGTCGTTTAGTTTGAGAAATCTTCTTGAAAAGTTCCCCAGCAGGGTCGCAACCATTTCCATTTCCTCTAGCAGCTAACTATTCAGCTACTGTAGCTATTGCCTCACTACCTTATTCAGCTGATTGTTGTTACGTTCAGCCATTCTATTTCTCCTGTAGAGGAAAAGACCATTATATTAAATTATGTCTAACTCTAAGTCAGAACAACATAAACTTATAGCATAAAACACTTTCTTATTTCGTATCACAATTGAATTTTCATTCTTTTAGAACGAATGATTCACTTAGTTTTGATTGTTTACACAACCACTAAAATAAGAATAAAGTACATAAGAAATAAAAATAAATCCCTTGGCTTTACTCTACTTGAGGCTTCATTTTCTAGATGAATTGACTCATTTATTAATCCATTCCCCAAAGAAATTTATTATTTAATTCCTCTTAATAATTATTTATGGCTCACTGCCACTTATTCAAACTAACATAAATAATAAACTAAATTGTTCAACATTCTAAACGTCAACATTGCTAAACAATATTAACTAAATTATATCTAAACAAATATCCCTAAACATTAACATTGTCCTTTATGTCCCTCGACATTACATATTTCTTGGCTATAAACTCAGGATCATCTTTTATATCATCTTTCATGTCCTCATCCATGTCTTCATGTAATACGCCACATTTTTACGTATTTTAAGGAAGTATTTTTGTATTTTATACGTATAATTTTAATATTTTTATTGAAAAAGTTATTTTCAATAGAAATATTAAATAAAATAATATTAATAATAAATAATATTAATAATAATTATTATTATTATAATTAACAATAATAATAATACAAAATAAGCTTTAATTAAAAATAATTATTTTTGTTTATAAATAATATTTTATGTTTTATAAAATATTTTAGAAGGCTTCTAAAAATAGAATATTCAAGAGTTTCCTAATTTATTTTGAGGCAAGGGTCTAAAGGTAATTTCTACTTTTTAGAATAAGTATGGGCTTTTCCAAATCCTACTTTGGGGCCTATAAATACCCTTTAAAACCCAAATTTTCAGATTTCACTCATCATAGTTGTCATTAGGATTCCAAAAATCTAGAGAGAGAAAGAGAGAAAAAAAGGGAGAGGGAATTCCGAAATAAAATCAGTTTTGGTTTTCGGGAAAAGAAGAGTCATGCCTTGGGATCCGTGCCGTCGCCACCTTGCGCCACCGCACACCACCGTCGGCCACCTCGCACCTCTTCTTGCTTTGGTATATTTTCGAGCTTTTAAAAAAAAGTTTCCTTCTTTATTTTTGATTCAATCTTACAAATTCATATTTGTATTTATGTTTAATCATGATTTAATAAGTTTCAGTCATGTTTTAATAAAGTTATAATTTGTTTTAAGACATGATTTAATTTTTCGTTCATAAATTTTTAGATTAATGTTTATAAAGTATGAAAGTTTTGGTTTTTATGAGGTTTTAAGATTTAAACTTCGATATTATGAACATAAGTTGTTGTTGTGTGAATTTATGATGATTCTATGAAGTTTAGATTGATTTTTAAAGGCTTTGAATATAAAATAAATTGCTGTCCAAATTTTATAATCATGAAATTCAGTAGAATAAATATTATTAACATGTTTTGGCTTAAGAAAAATTATACTAAAGCATAGATTGGTTTCATAATTATGTTAGTTGATTATAGAAGAGTTTTGGCATGAATTTATGATGTTTTTATGAGTTTTTAATGACTTTAAAGTTAATTAATAAATCTGAATTTTTTATAAAAATAAGTTAAAATAAGTATTAAGTGTTCATATTATGCTAGTATGATCACATATTAATTCTATGATGTTACATATAATTTTTAGTAAGTTTCATGAAGTTTAAAAGTGATTTTAAGCATGTTTAACATGCTGTCTACATTATTTAAAGTGAATAATTAGGCTCTTAAAGTATGTAATTAGCATGAATTGGTCATATAAATTAAATAATACATTGTATGATTGATTTATGTTGTTTTTGAAGTTTTTCAAGGAGTTTTGGTAATTTTAAATTGCTGTCCACTTTTCTAAAGTGGCTTAAAATTTATATTAAGGTTTTATAAAGCATAAATAAGTCTCGAAAAACCAACTAATCATATAATAAAAAGTTAAAGTGTAGTATGGAATTGAATAGAGACCATAATTAATGTTTTGGACCGGTTTCCAATATAGAAGTTAATTTATAATTGTTGTAGAACTTAGTCAACAAGGTTTTATTTTAGTTTTGGTTTTCTCTATGTAGGAGACTTTGATTTAATAAACTTTTAGAAGTTGTGGCGGAGCACCGCTATTTTACAAGATACATAAGTACTAAGGACAAATGTAAGAGTTAGAATTCATGCTTGGGTGATTTCTGTATGATATGAAATATTGTTATGCTTGTTTGAATTATGAATTTATGTGCATGGCAAGTTAATTAGAAGCATGATTTTATAGTATGTTAGCATTCCATGTTTAATAGCAATATATATTATAAGTTTGAAATGGAATGTTATGATTAGTTTAATTTAGACAATAGTTTATTATTAAAGGAAGTAAGTTATTTCTATGTTGGTTAGTTACTTAATCAACAAGAAAGGTAGATGTGAATTTTTATTCATATGATTAAAAGGAGTTATGAGCAATTATTTTATACATGTTGCCTCTCACAGTTTAATGTGTGGTCAAGGAGGATGTAAATATTTAGCCACTCACAGTTAATGAGTGGTAAAGGAAGTTTAGTTTAATTAAAGGACACACATAAGATTCATTTCCAATCATCTTAAATTGAAGATAATTAATATGGCTTACTTGATGTGATGCATGCTTTTATGTTTTGTTGCATGTGAGTGATAACATGTTAAACCGGTTAAGCACATATAGTGTAAGAGCATTCGCATCATAACTCTTGGAACGTATATTTATCGAGTGTGAACCATGGGGGGAGTCGTATGGAACAGTGATCTATGACTTCTAATTGGAGTACTAGAGGTTATACTTCTTTATATTTATTATGCGCAGGAATTTCGTCACTTTATGTGACATAGTGATACCTTGTTAGAGTTTCTCCCAAGTTGGTGCCCATTAGGGCGATTTTTTAAGAAAAGAAACCTGTTCGATGCAGAATCTAAAAGTTTAATTATAATAGTTAATTTTGTTGAGTCTATGCACAAGTGAAAGGTTGCCAAAGGTAAGCAAGATGTGTGTATGTTTTAATTTATGTTGTTTTGTTGCATAGTCATTGGTTTTGTGAAAGATGTCATATAGTATGCCTAGCAAAGACACACAAATAGGAACCTTGGAGAAGAAAGACTATGATAGTTCAACCAAGTATGTCTAGAAAATACGATTTTACTGTTGGTATATGAGCACTGTATTGAAGCTGCAACAATGGGATCAGCCCGACCATGTATCAACCCTAATTGCTAAGTTCTTGCCCGACCGTTCTCCCTATCTAGAAATTAAGGCAAATTTTAGCTATTTCCACTTTGCTGGAGGACTTCCGAACTATTCTAAGTATAAGGATGCAGTTGGCCAATGAGGTTGTGATTGGAGATTCTTGGAAGGGTACATTTCTAGGAAAGAGAAGGAGTATTAGGAGATGAATGTAAGTGATGAGACCCCGCCCACACCAAGCCCAGAAGATAGTCAAGGAAGTGATCGAAGACATGATGGTGAAGGAGACTACTACTGGTTCAAGGACTGCTAAGTCAAGGGACAGTTCATGTTATCAAATCGAGAACCCGGATCCAGTAATTCCAGTGTCTATATATTTTGTAACCGATTTTGAAGAAGATGAAGAAGAGTTAGATCCTGAGGAAGAAATGGAAGAAGAAGAAGAAATGGAGGAAGAAATGGAAGTTGGTACGAAAGAGGATCCTGAATTCATACCAAAGAAATATGTGATGACAAAGGACAAGAAAGATAATGTTAATGTTTAGAGATTTTGTTTAGATATGATTTAGCTAATATTGTTTAATGTTTCTGATGTTTAGTTGAACCACTTAGATTATTGTTTACATTAGTTGAATAAGTGGCAGTGAGCCATAAGAAATGATAAGAGGAGTTGTGTACTAAATTTCTTTCATGAAATGAAGCCTCAAGTAGAGTAGAACCAAGGGAATTATTTCTATTTCTTATGTGCTTTATTCTTATTTTAATGGTTGTGTAAACAATCAAAATAAAGTGAATCATTCGCTCTAAATGAATGAAATTTCTTTTGCTAGACAAAAATGAGAAAAGTGTTTTATGTTATAATTTTATGTTGTTCTAACTTATAGTTAGACATAATTTAATATAAAGGTCTTTTCCTCTACAGGAGAAATAGAATGGCTGAACGTAACAGCAATCAGCAGAATGAAGTAGTGAGGCAATTAGCTACTGTAGCTGAACAATTAGCTACCACTGGAAATGGAAATGGTAGTGACCCTACTGGGGAACTTTTCAAGAAGATTTCTCAAAGTAGGCCATCCACTTTCCAAGGAGAGCACAATCCAACTATTCTAGAAGGATGGTAGAGAGAGTTTAATAAGTTGTTTGGGGCAGTAGAGTGTCCAGAGGAGCTTAAGGTGAAGTGGTGAACCATGCTGTTTACTATCTCAGAGGAGAAGCTGGTCTATGGTGGTCACAAATGAGTCTGTAACAAGGGCTTTACAAGGATTTAATTGGGATATGTTTCAGGAGCAAATTCGTAATAAGTTCTATCTTGTGTTTCTTTAGAAACAAAAAGATGAGGAATTTCTAGAGCTTAAGATGGGAAGTATGTCTGTTACTGAGTACTACTCTAAGTTCATAGAATTGTCTAAGTTTGCTCCTAAGGCTGTAGAAACAGAGAGGTTAAATGCTAGTCGTTTTGATAGAGGGTTACCCTTACCCTTAGACCTTCAGTCACAATTGGCTGGACAGATCATTGAATCCTTTGATGAGTTATATGGTAGAGCTGCACACCTGTATGCCATATACCAAAAGAAGAAAGAGGTATAGAAGGAAGGTGAGACGAGGGAGAAAAGGAAGGATGGTGGAGGAAACTTCAACCAACAGGGAAGTCATGGTGGATTTAAGAAACCTCGTTTCAACAATAATTTCCAGGGTAATAGGGGAAACTTTGGGAATCTTACTTATGGAAATGGGAATAGAGCTCAAATGGCTAGCCAAGGAGGGTGTGTGTATTACTGCAAGAAGTGTCCTAACAATCACCCAGGAAAGGACTGTGCAGGGAACCCAATGACTTGTCGGTTGTTTAACAAACTTGGACACCTTAAGTATGAGTGCTTCTCTATGAACAAAGGAAAGGAGGTACAAAATTCTCCAGCTAGGGGGAATTCAGCTGGGGGACAGGAAAAGGGTTTCCAAGGAAATATGGGAGGAAAGGTAATACCTCAAGCCGGGAATAGGAATGGGAGTGGGAATGGAGGAGGACAGACTAAGCCCATAAATACTGGCAAGCTGAATGTGATGGCTTGAAGTGAAGCTGATGCTAATAAGGAAGTGATACTGCTACTTTGTCTATTCACTCTCTTCCTATTAAAGTTTTGTTAGATTCTGGTGCAACGTATTCTTTTGTATCCACTAAGATTCTAGAAAAGTTAAAGCCTATGTAGGGAAAAGTAGATGCAATTGATATATCAATAGTGTTACCCTCTGCACAAGAAGTGCAGTGTACAAAGAGATTTCAAGATGTTCCTATTGAAATTGAGGTAGTGGAGTTTAAGGCTAACGTAATGGAATTTGAGTTAGGTGATCTAGAAGTGATCCTAGGGATGGATTGGTTGAGTAAGCACAAGGATGAGATTCTATGTAAACCACAGAAGATCTCGTTATTGAATAAGGGCAAGAAGGTGAGCTATTGGAGGGCAGGAAGGCCAAAACACAACAAAATAGTGGCAGTAATGAGGTTTGCTAGGTTTGTGAAGAGAGGTTTTCCCATTTACCTTTGTAGTGTGAGAGATGTGGATCATGTTGAGACTACTAAGCCCGAGTATATTGAGGTAGTAAGGGTCTTTCTTGACGCATTTTCGGAAGAGACTGCGCGGATGCCACCTAAACGACATATTGACTTTACTACAGACTTAATCCCAGGAACAGCACCTGTTTCAAAAGCACCCTATAGGATAGCGCCTGTAGAATTGCGTAAATTGAAGGAGCAGTTACAAGAGTTGTTCGAAAGAGGTTACATTAGGCCTAGTGCTTCACCTTGGGCAGCACCAGTACTGTTTGTGAGAAAAAAAAAAGATGGGAGTTTAAGGTTATGTATTGACTATAGGGAGCTGAATAAGGTGGCAATAAAAAATAAGTATCCTTTACCAAGAATTGATGACTTGTTTGATCAATTAAAAGGAGCCACTGTGTTATGAAAGATTGATTTGGGGTAAGGATACCATCAATTGAGGATTGCTAATAAGGACACACCGAAAACGACTTTTCGTACGAGATATGGGCACTATGAGTTCACTGTTATGCCTTTTGGGTTAACCAATGCGCTAGCAATCTCCATGGATCTAATGAATAGAATTTGCCAACGATTTTTGGATAATTTTGTGGTTCTTTTCAATGATGACATTTTGGTGTACTCTAAGAGTAAAGAAGAACATGCGGAGCAATTGAGAACAATCTTGTTGACATTAAGAGAGAATGAATTGTATGCTAAGTTCTCGAAATGTGAGTTCTGGTTGGAGAAAGTAGCATTTTTGGGGCATATTGTGTCTAAAGAGGGAGTTGAAGTAGATCCAGCCAAGATTGAAGTAGTTAAGGAGTGGCCTACACCTAAGATTGTAACGGATGTACGGAGTTTCTTAGGGTAAGTAGGTTACCATAGGAGATTTGTGAAGGACTTTTCAAGGATTTAAAACCAATGACGCCGTTAATGAAGAAAGAATGTAAGTTTGAGTGGAGTGATAAGTGTGAAGAAGCATTTTAGACCTTAAAGGAGCGTTTGACTACCACACTAGTGCTGACTTTGCCAAATGGAAGTGACTCTTATGATGTGTATAGTGATGCTTCTAAAAATTGTTGGGGATGTGTGTTGATGCAAAATAAAAAGGTGATTGCTTATGCTTCAAGGCAATTGAAACCATACGAGGCCAACTACCCTACTTACGATCTTGAGTTAGCAACGATCGTGTTTGCTTTGAAAATATGGAGACATTACTTGTATGGGGTGAAGTGTAAGATTTACACGGACAAAAAGAGTTTAAAGTACTTTTTTACTCAAAAGGATTTACACACATGAGGCAGAGGAGATGGCTTGAGTTGATCAAGGATTGTGACTTAGATATCCAATACCATTAAGGGAAAACTAATGTGGTGGCAGATGCTTTAAGCCGTAAAACAAAGCATGGAGTGAATACCTTGGTGGTTGCTAATGAACTATTTAAGGATATAGAGAAATTGAGATTAGGGATAGTGAAGCATGGAGAGTTGGAAGAAATTCTTTGTAATCTTAGTATCCAACCAACAATATCTGAGGATATAAAGAAGAACCAGGAGGAAGATGTGAAACTGTACATAATTAAGGAAAAGTTGAAAGCAGGAAAAGCTATGGACTTTAAGATTCATGAGGATGGAAGTTTAAGGTATAAAGGAAGGTGGTGTGTACCACAAGAATGTGAGGTTTTGAAACAAAGAATTATGGAGGAGGGTCATAATACCCCGTATTCAGTGCATCCTGGAGGCGATAAGCTATATAAGGATTTAAAGAAGATGTATGGGTGGCCTAGGATGAAAAGGGAAGTGGCTGAATTTGTGGGAAATGTCTTACTTGTTAAAAGGTGAAATTTGAGCATAAGAGACCACAAGGAGATGTCCAACCACTTGAAATACCAGGATGGAAATGGGATTGGATATCAATGGACTTTGTAACTTGCTTGCCAAAGTCGAAGAATAAAAATTATACCATATGGGTTGTGGTGGATAGGCTTACTAACTCAGCAGTGTTTATACCCATGAAAGAGACTTGGAAAATGGAACAACTTGCAAAGGCTTACATAAAATATGTTGTGAGGCTACATGGAGTTCCAAAGGATATCGTATCACATAGGGATTCTAGGTTTCTTTCGAAATTCTAGAAAAGTGTCAAGGAGAACTTTGGTACAATGTTAAAGATGAGTACAGCTTTCCATCCTGCAACTGATGGACAGACAAAAAGAACCATAAACTTTAGAGTACATGCTAAGGTCTTTTGTAATGGATTTTCAAGGGAATTGGGAGGATCACTTAGATCTCATCGACTTTTCATACAACAATAGTTACCATGCAAGTATTGGCATGGCACCTTTTGAGGATTTGTACGGAAGGAAGTGTAGAAGACCCTTGTGTTGGAATGACATAACTGAGACAGTGATTCTAGGACCTCAATTGATAGAAGAAACCACAGAGAAAATTAGAGTAATACAAGCAAGGATTCAAGCAGCACAAGATAGACGAAAGTCCTATGCAGACTAAAAAGGCCAAGAAGTTGTGTTTGAAGTTGGCGAGAAAGTGTTACTTAAGGTATCACCAATGAAAGGAGTAATGAGGTTCGGAAAGAAAGGAAAATTGAGCCCAAAATACATAGGACCCTATGAGATCTTGCAAAGGGTTGGTGTTGTGGGGTATCTTCTCCTGACACGTGACCCAATGGCTGGGTGACACGTGGCCCAATGGCTGGGTGACACGTGGCCCAATGACTGGGCGACACGTGGCCCAATGTGGGAGTGACGTGTGGCAATATTAAGTCAGCTGAAGAAGGATGACACCTTGGTCTACGGGACAAAGCCCATCACTATCAGGCCCACCAAGTTAACCTAATAGGCAATCCAGCGACCATGGATGTGACACGTGTTAACATCTTATGCATGGTGCAGTTCTCGAGAAGCCTATAATAGGTCCCTTTTTATTGCTTTGGGGGACGGATTGACGTCAGAAAACAGAAGTATTTATAATTAAGAGTTTCTCTAGGATTAGAGTTTTCTCTCTCAAGATTACTGTTCATTGACTGTTAAAATTGCAATCATTCATTAAATATTTGATTATATAAAAGCACATCACTCTGTGTTGTAGCATTGTATTTGAGTCCACACATTTCCCTCGATATTATACAAATTTCCTGAAAACAGGTGGCGCCGTCTGAGGGGAAAGGATACTATACAATGGCATCACATGGTATCCCTACAGAAGGTATTTTAACTTCTAGGATACGGCATCCTCCTAGGGAACACAATCCCCAAGATGAAAAGGTATTAGTCGAGGATGAACATTCAACCAGTGATGAGGAGGATGACCAACCTCCTTGAAGGGAGGGGAAGGCCCCCCCAAGGGGAGGCTCAGTCTGAGGACCATTCCCCCACAAAGGAAGCTCCGGTATCCAAGGCGGAGTTGAAAGAGATGATGTCTGAATTTAGGCACTCACTTGTTTCTCAAGTGAAGAGCTTGGTTCTCCAGTCCACTAAGGGGGCGTTTGGTTCACGAAATATAGGTATGAGGTATGGGTTTAGAATGACTAATACCCATACCATGTGTTTGGTTGGCAAAAGTATGGATTTTAAACCCATACCTCAAACCCATGAGGTATGGGGTTTAGAAACCTTGGGGGGGAGGTGGGTTTGGGCCATTCCATTCCCTTAGGTATCAAATAAAAGGAGGGAAAGAAGAGAGAGAAAAGCCAATTTGCCAAATTTGATGGTTTATGGATTTGTTTTATTTGAATAATTGTTAATCACTGGGAATTTATTTAGGATTTTTGAGTGTTAGCTTTAATATTATTAAATAATTATTTCAAATAAACAAAATTTGAATTTTTTATCTGAAGTATTGCAATTGCGTTGTAGTTTTTGTTCTTAGAGAATTGGTTTTGCTATTTTCAATCGTAGTCTATATAAATATAATGACATTGGTTAGAATATAACATGGTATTTGTCCTAAAATTAAATATGTTATTAATTAAAATAAAGATTAATGAAAAAAATAGAGTTGATTCCTCATTCCAATAATTTTTAAACCAAACAACATGTAAGGGGATGAGATTTCATTCCAGAATTGAACCAAACACAAGGTATTAAGTATCAAGTTCCAACCCGATACCTCTCTAACCCCATTCCTCATTCCAAACCCATACCACTTTGCGAACCAAACGCCCCCTAAGATCCCTAAGACAAAAACTAAGTCCAAGACCAAAAAAGCGGTGGGGATAAAAACTCCAAAGAGAGGAATCATTGAAAAAATTTCCACGAAGACTCCTGAGGTTGACTGGAAAAAGGCTGCCCAACGTGCTAGACAAGCGAGGATGACTCGGAAACCCCAGAGGGAGTTATCACAAACCTTCCTGGATGCTAGGGATTACATGCATGCCAAGAGGTTGGAAAAGGAGATGGGTGCGGTTGCTCCTGAAGCAGCATCCACTGCTTTAATGTCGGACACAGACATCAATCCTCGCTGGGGGCAATGGACTCCCCATTACGAACGACGTCAAACAGCCTTGCCTATCCCGAGAAGTACGGAGCTTCATCATCCAAACAAGGGGTATGAAGAAGAGGAAGTGGAATATATCCCGGAGCATCATCAGTCCCATCGGGAACCACAAGCGCAACGTGAAGTGGTACCCTCGCATACACCAACAAACAATCAGCCTCCCATCCCGACCATGGGGTGGAAGTCTCCCTTCTCATTTGCCATCCTAACTGCTCCTAAAGTAGGAAAGGTTAAGGCTCTCAGTATGGACCCCTATGATGGTACAACTGATCCGGATGACCACTTGTCCACTTACAAGCATTTGATGTATGCTCAGTCGGCTGATGATGCCACCTGGTGTAAGTTTTTCCCGGCTACTCTGAAAGGGGTAGCTCAGCGTTGGTTCAGCTCTCTACCTGAAGGTAGCATTAACAATTTTACTGAATTAAGTATGATCTTCTCTCATCACTTCATGGCAAACAAGCATGAAAGGAAGACAAGTATGCACCTAGGAAAGGTGATACAAGGTCCTAATGAAAGTTTGAGATCGTATGTAAAGAGATTTAATTTGGAAATGCTGCAAATACCCGATCTTTCTGAAGGGGTAGCCTTTGACAACTTCGTCAAGGGATTACATTCTTCACGGTTTAAGTTTGATGTAGTGAAGAAGGGCATCTGAACCCTTTCGGAGATTTTGATGGAGGCCGAATTATACATCCATGCTACTGAGATTTGCTCCACAACAAAAGCCAAAAAAGTTGAGAAGAAAGAGAAATCTCACCCCAAGGCATCTGAGCCTATCCCGGCCAAGAGGAAAGACGAGAAAAGACAGGGTGTATGGACCATTGGAAATTCTACCAAGGACACCCCACCTAACCAACAGAAGAGGGCTAGGCCGTACGAACCTGCCTATGAGTTTACCAAGGACTCATACCACATCCTTATGGAAATTAAGGAAAAGTTTGAATTTGAGGCCCCCTAACCACTGAGAGGGCCAGCCCGCTTCCGAAACAACAACAAATATTGTCATTATCATAAGGATGTGGGCCATGATACCAACGATTGCAATAACTTGAAAAGGTTGTTAGACAAGTTGGCAGGGAAGGGTATGCTGGATCAATATGTTGTAAAGTCAAAGTATAAGTTTCAAAGAAAAGGCACAGACAAGACCACTGATGACCCTGACACCAACACGGAGGTAGTACATGTGATTGCTGGGGGGTTTACCTCTAGAGGCCCTACCATAAAAGGGACAAAGGAATACCTGAGAAATCTTTCCCAAGTGGGAGTTCCCAGCAAAAAAGAGACTGAAGAAGACTTCCCTGATGTTATGATCTGTGAGAAAGATAGGGGTGAGGTAAGAACTCCCCATGACGACCCTCTAGTGGTTGAGATGAAGGTAGCAAATCTACGAGTCCGACGAATTCTTATAGATACTGGCAGCTCGACAGATATCATAAGTATGGCCTGTTTAGAGAAGTTAAAATTCCCTGAAAATACTCTCCAACCAATCAGACATCCAATCATTGGTTTTGAGGGTGGTATAATCCATCCTGTTGGCTCGGTTACCCGACCATTAAGGGTGGGTACCAAGGAGCAGCCAAAACATCTCTTTGTAAGATTTCTTGTAGTTCATGAGCAAATGGCCTATAATATCATTTTGGGGAGACCCACCTTAAATTCGATCAAAGCAGTAGTTGTTCCTCACCTTATGTTGATGAAGTTTGTTTCTAATGATGGGACAATCGGCACTCTACGGGGTGATCAACAGACTGCAAGAGAATGCTACTTAACGATGTTAAAGGCATCAACCCCCAGTCAGGACAAAGAGAATGCACCGCAGGCCAAGAGGTGGAAAACAGAGGAGATTGAGCCTAAGCCGGTTATGGTCATTCGTGATATGTACATACCGGAAGAGTTGAGGCCTCAGCCAGCGGGGGAGTTCGTTGAGGTTTGCTTGGAAGAAGCAAGACCTGATAGGGTTCTCAAGGTGGGACAAGTGCAGGCTCCCGAACAGCAAAAGAAAATGGTAAATTTGTTGAAGGAATTCAACGATGTGTTTGCCTTCCATGTGAGTGAAATGCCGGGCATAGATCCCGGGGTGATGGTTCATCGCCTGGAAGTCAGGCCGGATGCTAAGCCTGTTAGACAGAAGAAGAGAAACCATGGAGAGGCAAGAAACAAGGCAGCGGCCGAAGAGGTCCAGAAGTTGTTGGACGCTGGGTTCATTCGTACGTGTGATTATCCTGACTGGGTTGCAAATGTGGTCTTAGTTCCAAAGCCCAATGGGACATGGCGTATGTGCGTTGACTATACTGACTTGAACAAGGCATGTCCCAAGGACAGTTTCCCTTTGCCTAAAATTGATCATTTGGTTGATTCGACGGCGGGGCATGCCCTGATGAGCTTTATGGACGCCAACTCTGGGTTTCATCAAATTCCATTATGGCCCGATGTTCAAGAGAAAATGGCTTTTGTGACCGAATATGGACTATACTGTTACAAGGTGAGCCCTTTGGTTTGAAAAATGCACCTACCACGTTCCAAAAGCTCGTTACCAAGGTCTTTAAGGATCAGCTGGGAAGAAATGTTGAAGCCTACATTGATGACATTATTGTAAAAAGCAAAGGAAAGGAGGATCATGTGAATGATTTGAGGGAAACTTTTGTAAACCATCGCAATTATAATATGAAACTTAATCCGAAAAAGTGTGTTTTTGGAGTGGATTCTGGAAAGTTCCTTGGATTTTTGATTGATCAAAGAGGAATTGAGGCAAATCCGGACAAGATACAAGCTGTCACTACTATGACTTCCCCACGCACCGTGAAAGAAGTCCAACGGTTGAACGGATGTCTGGCGGCACTTGGCAGGTTTTTGTCTAAGTCTGGAGACAAGTGCCACTTCTTCTTCGACACCATTAAGAAGAAAGCAAAGTTTGAATGGACGGAGGATGCTGAGCAAGCCTTATTGCACCTAAAATCTCATTTACATACCTTGCCACGGCTTCTTAGTCCCTTACCCAAGGAACCCCTTTCTATGTATCTTGCCATTTCAGAGTGGTCGGTTAGTGCAGTTTTGGTGGCAGAAAGGGAGGGGGTACAGATGCCGGTCTATTTTGTAAGTCATGTCCTCAAAAATGCGGAGCTAAGGTATTCTGAGGTTGAAAAGTTTGGTCTGGCCCTTTTCATGGCTTCAAAGAAGTTGAGGCCATATTTTATGGCACACCGCATTGTCATATATACCGATCAGCCGTTAAAGCTACCATTCACCAAAATGGAGTCTTCGGGAAGGATGCTCAAGTGGGCGATAACACTACGAGGGTTTGAATTGGTATTTGAGCCTCAGAAAGCTATAAAGGGGCAGACGTTGGCGGATTTCATAGCAGAATTGACAAGGCCTCAATTCCCACCAAACCTTTCAAGGGTATGGAAAGTCCATGTTGATGGGTCCTCCACCCAAAATGGCTGTGGAGCAGGGCTGATTTGTGAATCTCCAAAAGGAGATAAGTATGAGTATGCTCTTTGTTTCAAATTCCATGCCTCCAACAACGAGGCGGAATACAAAGCTGTTTTGGCAGGCGTTCAGATGTGCAAAGCGGAAGGTGCCGAAGAAATTGAAGTAATTTCTGATTCACAGTTAGTTGTAAGTCAAGTTAATGGAGAGTATGAAGCTAGGGATGATACCATGGCTCGGTATTTGGAACTTGTAAAAAGGGAGACCAAGGATTTGAAACATTTCTTTATCACGCAAGTGTCCAGATCTGAAAATCATCAGGCGGATGCTCTTTCAAAATTAGGTTCTTCAACACTTTCCGACACCCTCAGGACGGTATTCTGGGAAGTTAAACAACAAAGAAGCATTGATGTAGTGGAAGTCCAGGTGCTGGATAGGACTTCCACATGGATGAATGATATCTGGACATACAAGCTAAATGGCACACTACCAGCTGAACGAAATGAAGGTAAAAGAGTAAAGAAGAATGCTGAAAGGTTTGAGATTATCAACGGGGAACTATTCAAGCGGGCATATTCTAAGCCCTTGCTTAAGTGTATCACACCAGAGGCTGGACAGGAAGTTCTAGATGACTTGCATAGAGGGGTATGCAGCAGCCACATAAGTGGAAGGGCCCTAGCAGAGAAGGCATTACGACTTGTTTACTTTTGGCCAACCCTAAGCAAGGATGCGATGAGAATGGTGAGGTCATGTGACAAATGTCATAAGCATGCCCCGTCAATTCATCAACCCGCAAACGTTCTAAATCCCATCAAAAGTCCAATACCTTTTGCGAAATGGGGAATGGATATCTTGGGTCCCTACCCTCCGGCATCTGGACAGAGAAAATATGTTTTTATGGCAGTTGACTATTTCATGAAGTGGGTTGAAGCTGAAGCAGTAAAGAATATCAAAACGAGTGATGTGAAAACGTTCATCTGGAAGTTCATTCTAACTAGGTATGGTATGCCGCAGGCCATGGTGTTTGACAATGGTAGGCAGTTTGAAACAGATAAATTAAAAGACTGGTTGGCTGATCAAGGTGTATCAAGTTACTTTGCCTCGGTGGGTTACCCGCAAGCAAATGGTCAGGTAGAGTCATTTAACAAAATCATCACTGTGGGAATCAGAAAGAAGTTGGAGAAGGCGAAACGTTTATGGGCAGATGAGCTGCACAATATTCTATGGTCAATACGAACAACAACTAAGAACTCCACTGGTGAAACGCCTTTTCTCCTTGTGTATGGGGCAGAAGTAGTCCTACCAATCGAGCTATGTGAGCCCACCCTTCGGGTAATGCTGTATGATGAGGAGGCCAACTGGGAGGCCATGAAGATTGCATTAGATTTACTGCCAGAAACATGGGGCAATGCCGCCTTAAGGCATGAGATATATAGGTTAAGAATGACTCGGGCATACCAGAAGAGGGTAAAAATCCGCCCGCTCAGAAAGGGGGATTTTGTGCTGCGCAAGATGGAAGCCGTGGGACGAGCCAATGAGGAAGGGAAATTAACTCCGAATTGGGAAGGACCATACCGTATTGTTGAAGAAATTCGGGACGGAACATACCGTCTTGAAACGCCAAATGGAGTACCAGTCTTAAGGACCTGGAATGCTGCTAATTTAAAGAAATACCATTTCTAGCATGCCTTAGATGTTGTTGTACAACTAGGCAGCCTAGAACCCTTAAAGCCAAAAATGCTGCTTGGCAGCTAGGCCTCTCTTTGTGTTTTCCTTTGATGTTTTGTACTTAGCCTATTTGATAAATAAATTCGTTCACCCATGTCGTATTGAAGAATTTGGCTACATGGTATAATTTACTTAGTTAAATTAAATGCATGTTTGATTCCGCTCCTGTTCATCACTTAGGTACTAAATATACAGGATAAACAGAGAAGTTAATAGTGATCCCCCTGCCTAATTACAGCCACTCATAGAGAGCAGCGCGGACATAATAATTTTCTCCCTACCATAACAATAAGAGAAAGACACCGATAGTCCGGAGATTTCCAAATTTTGTTATAGGAGAAGAGTTTGGCCACCCATGCCTACTCGTCCCAAAGTTGGCTTACATCTTGTTGGCCACGTAAGGCCAATAGGTAGCTGGCTTATTCAAGCCCTTACCCGGTGTTTAGAGACCGTGGAGGGATATCCATTGCAAAGACCCAGTTCGGTATTTAGAAACCGAAGGGATAGCAATATCAAGGTTCATTACAAAAACCCAGTTCGGCATTTAAAAACCGAATTGATAGCAATATCAAATTTCATTGCAAAGACCCAGTTCGGCATTTAGAAACCGAATTGATAGCAATATCAAAAGTACAACGACCCAGTGCGGCATATAAAAGCCGAATTGATAAGCAATATTAAACTTCACCGCAGAGATCCAATTCGGTATACAGAAGTCGAATTCATTACAAACACTCAAGTTGGTGTTTATGGAAATGTCTACTCGGGATCTGAACACCAAAGAGTTCACGAGTTTACTAACTATATATGTTGGTGTAAGGGATTACGAATGCATCCCTATACTTGAAAAGTGCAAAAGTTGAAATTGCTAATGTTTCAGTCATACACACTCCCTCAATCAACACAATCTAGTTTAGGGATAAATTTGGTAGTAAACTAGATTTATTGTTTGAGGCATGGAAACTGACACATTCACCAATTTAGGGGCAGCAATATGCCAAGGGATGGTCTACTTGGCATAATCCAAAGTATACAAAAACAAAAATCTCTAAATATGTGGAATGCCGAGTGGTCATCCTTACTTCAGAAATTCAAATGCTAGAATGAAAATAAAATCTAGCATGCTGAATGATGAATTGCAATTGCAGGGAAACAAAATGCAAAAATGAGTAAACCAAAAACATCATAAATATATATAGCAAATGACTCGGTATCCAAAAGCACCGAACCATTAAGATTCAAAAGTCTGGTAAGTGAATTACCAGACCAAATCATTGTCAAAAAATTACAAGCTGGCCATAAAAAGACCAGCTAACACTCAAAGTTTGATAAAAAGCTAAAAATATTAAACAGCTTAAGGGAAGGGGGGAGGAGCTTCATTCTTCGGCTTCTTCCTCATCATCATTATCCTCTTCAGGCTCCTGGAAGAAAGGCTCTGGCTGCCCAACAACATCTGCAGCAATCTTCAAGGGAGCCCAATCCAGATAGGGCTGGAACCATGAGAAGGCGTTGTCAGGGAAAGCTTTTTCCCACGCCACCTGAACCAACTTATGTTGAGCAATTTCAGCCTCCTGGACGGCGGCTGCAACCTTCACTGGGACGAGCAGGTTGGCCTGCTCGTGCTCTTGAACAGCTTGGTTCAGTCTTTCCTTCTCTTTGAGGAGGGATGCATTCTCCTTCTCTAGGTCATTGGTCTTTTCAGCCGATGCCTTCCATTGTTCAGCATTGGAGAGGGCGTCATCCCTCTCCTTTATGAAAGCATCCCTCTCCAGTTCCACCTCCCTACATCTTGCCTTGGCCTTAGCAAGTTCGGCCTGGAGGTTGACAATGCTGGCCGCCTGTGCATCCATGGTAGCACGAGAGGTTAGGTCAAGTTTACAAGTGCTAAACATGGCGGTATCAATCACCGTCTTTACCTCTCCCCGAGCCTCCTTGAGCTCTCGCTCAGTTCGGGCTTTCCATTCTTTGGCTGCATCCAGCCGAATGATAGCCTGCGCTTAACAAATTCAGTTAGCAGAATGGGAGGAATGCACATCAATAAAGGACAAAAATTGAATGGGTAAATATACCTCCAGGAGAGCATATTGCATAGGATTGATCGCCCCCTCATAACAATTCTTCATAGAGCTTCGGTATTCAGGGGGGACGATCTTCATTATCTCTTTGATGAGCTTCGGCCGCTAGGGGCCGGGGATGCCTTGAAGAGGACGAAGGTAGTCACCCTCATCTCCTTCGGTCTCCGCCGGGTCTGCAATAATCAAAGGCAGCGGTTTAGAGCCCTCAGAACCCTGATATCCAACATCACTTGCTTCCGCAAGTAATGCTTGCACACGGTCAGTAAAAAACTTACCACCAACACGGGCATGGAGATTCTGTGCCAGTTCTTGCACAGATGAAGGGATGACTTCCTTGGCCCCTTGACTAAGGCCGGCAAGAGCATCAGAGGAGGGAGCGGTAACCCCCTCTTTCTTCTTCTGGGAGACTCCAGTCAACACCACTGCTCCAGTTTGAGGGGCAGTAGTGGACACCTCCGCCTCTGCGGCGTCCCTCTGATGAGGTTTCTTGCTCTTTTTAGTAGAGGCCTAAATGGTCGGCCTCTTCTTGCTAACCTTCCTCGTCACCTGGGAAGGGGCACCACTCTCCTGAAAAGAATACAAGAAACAAGAGATGAGTAAAAATTAATGTGTTCCATTAACACCCTACCCGGTATGCTAATAACGGATTGGAAAGATTTGGGTACTCCGCACATACCTAACTCGGTGCCCTAAATAAGACGATAAAGCCAAAACTAAATCACTTCACAACAAACCTGTTCGGCCTATGAATGCTGAATAGGGATATTGTGAATTCACCTCACAACAAACCTGTTCGGCCTATGCATGCCGAACAGGGTGATTGTGAATTCACCTCACAACAAACCTGTTCGGCCTATGCATGCCGAACAGGGTGATTGTGAATTCACCTCACAACAAACCTGTTCGGCCTATGCACACCGAACAGGGTGATTGTGAATTCACCTCACAACAAACCTGTTCGGCCTATGCATGCCGAACGGGGTGATTGTGAATTCACCTCACAGCTGACCTGTTCGGCCTATGCATGCCGAACAGGCTAGTTGTGAATTCACCTCACAGCTAACCTGTTCGGCTTATGCATGCCGAACAGGCTGGTTGTGAAATCACTTCACCAATAAACTGTTCGGCCTATGCATGTCGAACAGGCTGGTTGTGAAATCACTTCACAATTAACCTATTCGGTTCATGCATGCCGAACAGGGTGATTATAAAATCACTTCACATCTTACCTGTTCGGCCTATATACGCCGAACAAGGTAACTGTGAAGTCATCTCACCAAGCCTCTATGCGGCATATAGAAAATGCCTACTTATTGTAAAAAAAAAATATGTGAGCAAGACGAAAATTACCTCAGTCACCTTTCGACGGTCCCGCCATCCCTGGTTCTTTAGCTTAAAGAGCTCCTCCAAGTACTCATCCCCAGTCTTTTTTCCCTTCTGGCTCGGGGTTAGTTGGCTCATGCCTTCGTCTGCAATCAACCAGGAAAGATTGATTAATTATGTAAAACTTTAACAAAAATTAGCAAGTATACGAGGACCGACGGTATCTAAACTACCTCTAGGTATGCTCAAAGAAAGGCCACATGCCGAAAGAAAGGTGTTGCTCCTAAACAACGTAAAATCTGGCACCCACACCACTAGAACAAAAACTTTCTTGTTCCTACCTCCCCTTGTTTTCACTGTCACTTGCCGGTTACCGAAAAGCTTGTGTTCAAAAATGAAGTCAAGTTTTGGGTGAATAGGGGGAAGGTCTGGGTTCCTACCAGCCAGATAGGGGTTCTCAATCCACTCGTTCAGGGAGTCGGCCAGACCCTCTTAGCTGATGTGAACGTAGAAGAAGCGGTGTCTCCACCTTTTCCATTTGTTTGGTTTTGAGGCTGTCATCATGAAGTTTTTTCTGGAAAAGATGACATACCAGTCATCTCGTTCTACGTCCACACGCGTGATTGAATGCATGTGGCTGAAAACAACAAAATCCAGGGGGATCCCCCTCAACTCACAAGTGGCAATGTAGCCAAGAATGTTCGTCCAAGAGTTGANAGCCAAGAATGTTCGTCCAGGAGTTGGGGGTGAGTTGCCAGAGTGCAACTCGGTATCCCTCCAAGAGGGTAATGATAAAGGGATGAAGGGGAAATCTCAACCCTAGGTCAATAGCCGCCTCATATACTAGGAAGGTCTTATCAGGGAGAACAATGATGGATGCCCCAACAGGGGGCACCCTTATCTTAAAACCAGGTCCAAAGGCACATGACCTCCTATAGACCTCTAACTCACTCTTGTAATGATCTCTAAAGCTTTTATCTAAGAAACAGTTGCTGGGGGTATATACTGGCTTGGATGAGGATTCTCCTTCGTCATCCTCACCATCCCCTTCACTCGAAGAAGATGAGGCTTCGGGCTCCTCCTTCTCAGGGGCCTGATGAGGGTCAATCAAGTGTTGTTGAGCAGCTGTAGAGTTTAGCAAAGGATGATATTCCTCTGCTGATACGGCATCCGAGACCTCATGAGCAGGCACCCAGAAGCCGCCTGATCCTTCGGACACCCTGGCCGTCTGTTTTGTCCGTGCCATTGAAGTACCCTGCATAGGTACAGGCACAACAGCTGGCCCATCAGCATAATAGTCAATCATACCAAACTCTAATGTATGAAAAGGTCTGTATACAGATGATTCCTCTGTCTCCATGGAAGGGTTCGACCTTTCAGGGGACGGAATCAGTTTGTAAGATTCAATGGGAGTGGAGGTGAGTGATTGATCCAAGGCACAAGACTCGGCGTCCGAATTAAAAGACATAAGTACTAAAGCGAAAAGTAAAAAAGAGAACAGATGGAGCGGTACCTGAGTAGATGAAAAAAGGCTGATGTAAGGATGCCGAGGCGAAGAAAGGTCTTGAAGAAAAATAGTCAGCTGAGTTGCAGGCTCGAAATGATGCGTTTTAAACTTCTCTCTCTAACACAGATTCTCTCTCTTCAACTCAGTAAAATCTCTCTCAAGAAATGCAAGAAGTAAAAAATGGAAAGTGAAGGAAGGAGTTAGTATTTATCTCAAGAAAAGAGGGTGAAAAGTTGATGCTCCTTTTCCCCCAAAAAAATTTTTGAACTATCCCATGGGCTTAGGCCCATGGGTGTCTTTGAGGCTTGTTCAAAAGGGGTCTAAAGTGGGGTCCAGGCCCAGTTCAACACCCCTTTTGAAAGGGCAAATGTTGTGGGGTATCTTCTCCTGACATGTGACCCAATGGTTGGGTGAAACGTGGCCCAATGGCTGGGTGACACGTGGCCCAATGGCTGGGCGACAAGTGGCCCAATGTGGGAGTGACGTGTGGCAATATTAAGTCAGCTGAAGAAGGATGACACCTCAGTCTACGGGACAAAGCCCATCACTATCAGGCCCACCAAGTTAACCTAATAGGCAATCCAACAACCATGGACGTGACACGTGTCAACATCTTATGCATGGTGCAGTTCTCGAGAAGCCTATAAATAGGTCCCTTTTTATTGCTTTGGGGGACGGATTGACGTCAGAAAACAGAAGTATTTATAATTAAGAGTTTCTCTAGGATTAGAGTTTTCTCTCTCAAGATTACTGTTCATTGTCTGTTAAAATTGCAATCATTCATTAAATATTTGATTATATAAAAGCACATCACTCTGTGTTGTAGCATTGTATTTGAGTCCACACATTTTCCTCGATATTATACAAATTTTCCGAAAACAGTTGGGAAAGTAGCCTATAAATTAGCATTACCAATGGTGTTGAGCATGGTTCACAATGTCTTTCATGTGTCTCAACTAAGGAAGTATATTCCGGATGAGTCACATGTGTTACAACCTGAAACAATAGAGTTAGACCGAAGTTTGACCTGTGAAGAGAGGCCAATTAAGATCCCAGACAATAAAGTCAAGGATACTCGTAGAAAGAGTGTCAAAATAGTGAAGGTTTTGTGGTCTAACCAAGAAACCGAAGAAGCTACTTGGGAAGCTTAAGATATGATAAGAAAAAAGTACCCAGAGCTATTTCAGGTTAGTAAGTAGAGTTACGGGGATGTAACTCGATTTTTAAGTGGGGTAGAAAGCGTTCTGTTTTCGCGCGTTTTAACCTCAATTTTGCAACTTTTTATAAGTTTCTGCGACTTTTAAGTAAGAGTTTTATATTTGTCTACAAAAAAGTTGTCAAGTAAGTGTCTATGGTCTACAACAACATAGTATTAAAATGAGAAAATTTGAAGTAAAAGTAGTCTCTATTCAAATTCCATACACTAATCTAAATAATGTTTCGGGACAAAACTTCTTTTAAGGGGGTAGACTGTAATATCCAACATTTTCACGTATTTTAAGGAAGTATTTTTGTATTTTATACATATAATTTTAATATTTTTATTGAAAAATTATGTTCAGTAGGAATATTAAATAAATAAATAATAATAATAATAATAATAATAATAATAATAATAATAATAATAATAATAATAATAATAATAATAATAATAAATACAAAATAAGCTTTAATTAAAAATAATTATTTGTGTATATCAATAATATTTTATGTTTTATAAAATATTTTAAAAGGGTTCTAAAAATAGAATTTTCAAGAGTTTCCTAATTTATTTTGAGGCAAGGGCCTAAATGTAATTTCCACTTTTTAGAATAAATATGGGCTTTTCCAAATCCTACTTTGGGGCCTATAAATAGCCTTTAAAACCCAAATTTTTAGATTTCACTCATCATAGTTCTCATTAAGATTCCAAAAATCTAGAGAGAGAAAAAAAGGGAGAGGGAATTCCAAAAAAAAAAATTCTGTTTTGATTTTCGGAAAAAAAAGAGGGAACATCTTTTTTTGGAGTCGTGTCTCAGGCTCCGTGCCGTCGCCACCTCGCGCCACCACACACTACAGCCGGCCACCTCACCCCTTGCCTTGGTATATTTTCGAACTTAAAAATAAATTTTCTTCTTTCTCTTCGACTCAATCTTGCAAATTCATGTTCATATTTATGTTTAATCATGATTTTATAAGTTTCAATCGTTGTTTAATAAAGTTATGATTTGTTTTAAGGCATGAATTAATTTTTTGTTCATGAAATTTTAGATTAGAGTTTATAAATTATGAAAGTTTTGGTTTTTATGAGTTTTTATGATTTAAACTTCGATATTATGATCATATGTTGTTGTTGTGTGAATTTAAGATGATTCTATGATGTTTAGATTAATTTTTAAAGGCTTTGAATATAAAATAAATAGCAGTCCAAATTTTGTTATCATGAAATTCAATAGAATAAATGTTATGAACATGTTTTGGCTTATGAAAAATTAATCTAAAGCATAGATTGGTTTCATAATTATGTTAGTTTATTATTGAAGAGTTTTGTCATGAATTTATGACATTTTTATGAGTTTTTCATGACTTTAAAGTGTATTAATAAATCTGAAATTTTTATAAAAACAAGTTAAAATAAGTTTTAAGTGTTCATATTATGCTAGTATGATCACATATCAATTCTATGATGTTACATATAATTTTTAGTAAGTTTCATGAAGTTTAAAAGTGATTTTAAGCATGTTTAACATGTTGTCCAGATTTTATAAACTGAATAATTACGCCTTTAAAGTATGTAATTAGCATGAATTGATCATATAAATTTAGTAATATATTGTATGATTGATTTATGTTGTTATCGAAGTTTTTCAAGGAGTTTTGGTAATTTTAAATTGCTGTCCACTTTTCTAATGTTGCATAAAATTTATATTAAGGTTTTATAAACCATAAATAAGTCCCGAAAACCATGTAATCATAGATTAGAAAATTAAAGTGTTGTGTGGAATTTAATAGAGACCATATAAGGAATGTTTTGGACAAGTTTCCAATATAGAAGTTAGTTTATAGTTGTTTTAAAACTTAGTCAACAAGGTTTTAATTTAGATTTAGTTTTCTCTATGTAGGAGACTTTGATTTAGTAAACTTTTAGATGGTGCGGTGGAGCACCACTAATTTACAAGGTACGTAAGTACTAAAGAAAAACATAAGACTTAGAATTCATGCTTGGGTGATTTTTTTATGATATGAAATACGATTATGCTTGTTTGAATTATGAATTTATATGCATGAAAAGTTAATTTGAAGCATGATTTTATAGTATGTTAGTATTCCATGTTAAATAGCAATATAAATTTTATAAGTTTGAAATGGAATGTTAT
Organism: Suaeda aralocaspica; assembly: GCA_016808085.1. Lineage (NCBI taxonomy): Eukaryota > Viridiplantae > Streptophyta > Magnoliopsida > Caryophyllales > Amaranthaceae > Suaeda > Suaeda aralocaspica. The sequence goes on from PYUH01000978.1 coordinate 95,883, forward strand.
GATCAGTTTAATTTTGCCAATAGTTTATTATTAAAGGAAGGAAGTTATTTTTAAGTTGGTTAGTTACTTAATCAACGAGAAAGGTAGTTGTGAATTTTTAATCCCATGATTAAAAGGAGTAATGAGCAATTATTTTATACATGTTGCCACTCACAGTTTAAAGTGTGGTCAAAGAGGAAGTAAATTCATAGCCACTCACAGTTAATGTGTGGTAAAGGAAATTCAATTTTATTAAAGCACACACATAAGATTAATTTTCAATCATCTTATATTGAATATAATTAATATGGCTTGCTTGATGTGATGCATGGTTTTATGTTTTGTTGCATGTGAGTCATAACATGTTAAACCCGTTAATCACTTAAAGTGTAAGAGGCTTCGCATTAAAAATCTTGGAACGTATATACGTCGAGTATTAACCATGGGGGGAGTCGTATGGAACAGTGATCTATGACTTCTAATTGGAGTACAAGACGTTGAACTCTTTTATATTTATAATGCGCTGGAATTCTGTCGCTTTATGTGACATAGTAATACCTCCTTAGAGTTTCTTCCAAGTTGGTGCCCATTAGAGCTATTTTTTAAGGAAAGGAAACCCGTTCGATGCAGAATCCAAAAGTTTAAATATAATAATTAATTTTGTTCAGTCTATGCACAACTGAAAGGTTGCCAAAGGTAAGATGTGTGTATGTTTTAATTTATGTTGTTCTGTTGCATAGCCTTTAGTAGTTATGTACTCAGCTTTGCTGACTGTTTGTTTTGTGTGCATGGCTTTATCTTGGACTTGGCCCTACAATGACCCAATTGTTTGTGAGTAGTTGTCTAGAATAAGAAAAGCTACATGTACAAGTGGGCATATGTCATTTCATGATGGGCTAGAGTGAGAGCGCTTGTTGTGTTTTGTAGCTTTGTTTTATATTTCTTATGAATTGCTAACTATTATTTTGGATGTTGTTTTATCTCTAAAGATTTTAGTTTTGGTTTTTAAGGACATTAATATGATTCCGAAGTGTAATAAAGTTTAAAGTTGATTTTGTTTTGGGGTGTTGATTTAAAATTGGTTTGAGACCTGCTTGAAGTTTAGTTTTAAATTGGTTTTTGGTATTAAGACTTGCACTGTATTATTTTGATAAATGCCTTAGCCGTTACACGGTGGTGGTAATACTTTGGTTTTTCCGTATTTAGAAGTTTTAATAACTATAATTCTTTAATATTGATACTATTTTTTTTTTACGGAAAAATGTTAAGTAAGAAGTTAAGGAAATCCGGGGTGTTACACTTCATCCACATCCTCCTCAGGATCAAGATCTTCTTCATCCTCCTAAGAATCGGTTACCAAGTCTACGTACAAAAGAATCATTGGATCCGGATTATCGATCTCATAACATGAGCTATCCCTTGACTCATGACTCCTTGAACCAGAAGTAGTATCTTTCACCACAATGTCTTCATTTTTCCGGCTACCTGGGCTTGGTGTGGGTGAGGTCTCCTCACTTGCATTCATTTCCTCATACTCCTTCTCCTTCCTAGCAATGTAACCCTCCAGGTACCTCTAATCACAGCCCCATGGGCTAATTGCATCCTTATATTTAGAGTAATTTGGAAGTCCTCCAGCAAAGTGGAAAACACTAAACTTCGCCTTTATTTCCAGGTAGGGAGAACGGTCTGGAAAACTATTAACAATTAGGGCCGACACATGTTCAGGTTGGTTCCATTGCGGCATCTTCAATACTGTACTCATATACCAACAATAAACCCGTATCTTCCAAACGTACTGAGGTGGACTCTCATAATCCTTCTCCAAGGTGCCCATCTGTGTGTCTTTACTAGGCATACTATATGACATCCTCCACAACACATAAGACTAATGGACCATCCTTCCCGCAACAAAACAAACTAACAGTTCTACAACATAAGGTCTGGTGGCTAACATACAATTTCCTTTACACATAACTACTCACATAAGCAACACCTTAAAACATGAACTTAAATGCATGAAATAATAGAAATAAAGTCTATCCTACATGCTCAAACTTCCTACCCAAACTCATCCCATGGTGTTAAAGCAATAACACATACTACATACCTGAATTCCTTGCATAACTGCACACATAATATATATTTTTCAAAACTTTTTATTTATCAAAACATTCTATTATCAGAAATTACTATTTTTAGAAAATTTCTGTATCAAAAACTTTCCAAAATAAGAAATTCCTCTTTCCCAAAATAAAACATAGGGTACCCCCAAAAATACAATTTACATTATTTCAAAAAATAAGCTCTGGTAACCACTTTGTAACACCTTGCAATTTCCTAACTTTCTACCCTAAATTTTTCCGGAAAACATAATATAAATATTAAGTAAGTATAATTATTAAAACTCCTAAATAACGAGGAAAAACCAAAGTATTACCGCCACCGTGATAACGGCTAAGGCATTTATCAAAGTACTATAGCGGAAGTCTTAAAACCAAAAACAATTTAAAAACTTAAATTTCAAGCAATTTCAAAACCAAATTCAAACCAACATCCAAATAAAAATCAGCTTAAAACATTATTACACTTCGGAACCATTTTATTGGCCCTTATAAACCAAAACTAAAACTAAAACTTTGAAAATAAGCAACATCCAAAATAATAGTTAGATAACTCCATAAGCAATAAAATTAAAACTAAAAAAATGCACAGCAAGCACTCTCACACCGGCCCAACATGAAATGACTTATGCCCACTTTTACTTGCAGCTTTTCTTATTCTAGACAACTACTCACCAAAAAGTGGGTCAATGTAGGGCCAAGTCCAAGACAAAGCCATGCACACAAAACAAACAGTCAGCAAAGCTGAGTGCATAACTACTAAAGACTATGCATCAAAACAACATATATTAAAACATGCACACATCTTACCTTTAACAACTCTTCACCTGCACATAGACTAAACAAATTAATTATTATATTTATACTTTGGATTCCGCATCGAACGGGTTTCCTTTCCTTTAAAAATCTTGCCCTATTGGGTTGCAACTTGGGAGCAACTCTAAGAAGGTATTACCTATGTCACATAAAGTGACGGAATTCCAGCGCATTAAAAATATAAAAGAGTACAACGTCTTGTATTCCAACTAGAAGTCATAGATCACTGTTCCATACGACTGCCCCCATTGTTCATACTCCAGGTATATACGTTCCAAGCGTTTTGGTGTGAATCCTCTTACACTTTACGTGATTAACCGGTTTAACAATGTCATGACTCACATACAACATCACATAAAAACATGCACCAAATCAAGCAAGTCATATTAATTATCTTTGGTTTAAAGTGATTCTAAAAATAATCTTACGTGTGTTCTTTAAGTAAACTTAACTTCCTTACCACACATTAACTGTGAGTGGCTAACTATTCACTTTCTCCTTGACCACACATTAAACTGTGAGTGGCAACACGAACTATTTACTTCTTTTAATCATGTGAATAAAATTTCACAAACTACTTTTCTTGTTGTTTAAGTAACTAACCAACCTCAATAAATTCCTTTCTTCATAAATAAGCTATTGGAAAAATTAGAATGATCATAATATTCCAATTAAATGTAGTAGAATTTATATTCCAAAAATATGGAATGTCAAAATACTAGAAAATCATACTTCTAATAAAACTTGTCATGAATGTCAATTCACAATCCAAACAAGCATAACAACATGTCATAACATAAAAGATCATCCAAGCATGAATTCTAATTCTTATGTTTGCCTTTAGTACTAACGTACCTTATAAACTAGTGCTGATCCGCCACAACTTCTAAAAGTCTACTATTTCAAAGTTTCTTACATAGAGAAAATCGAAACTAAATTAAAAGCTTGTTGACTAAGTTCAACAACAACTCTAAACTAACTTTCTATATTGGAAACTGTTCCAAACATTCCCTATATGGTATCTATTCAATTCCATACTTTACTTTAATTATTCCATTGAAAAATACTTGATTTTCGGAAACTTGTTTATGCTATATAAAGCCTCAACATACATTTAATGTCCCTTTAGAAAAGTGGACAGCAATTTACAATAGTCAAAACTCCTTGAAAAACTTGAAAAACAACACAAATCAATCACACAATGTAATACTTAACTTATATGATTAATTCATGCTAATTAGATACTTTAAAACCCTAATTATTCACTTTACAAAATCTGGACAGCATGTTAAACATGCTTAAAATCACTTTTCAACTTCATGAAACATACTAAAAATCATATGTAACATTATAGAATTAGCATGTGATCATACTAGCATAATATGAACACTTAAATCTTATTTTAACTTACTTTTATTAAATTTTCAGTTCAATTAATTAACTTTAAACCCATGAAAAACTCATAAAAACATCATAAATTCATCATAAAACTGTTTTACAATCTGCTAACATCATTATGCAACAAATCTATGCTTTAGAATAATTTTTCATGAGCCAAAACATGTTCATAATATTTATTCTATAGATTTTCATGGTTTCAAAATTCGGACATCAATTTATTTTATGTTTAAAGCCTTTGAAAATCAATCTAAATTTCATAAAATCATCATAAATCCACCCAACAACAATTCATGATTATAATATTGAAGTTTAAATCATTAAAACTCATAAAAATGAAGATTTTCATTAATTATAAACTCTAATCTTATATTTCATGAACAACAAATTAATTCATGCTTTAAAACAAATCACAACTTCATAAAATATGATTGAAACTTATTAAAACATGATTAATTATAAATATAAACATGAATGTGCAAGATTAAATCAAAAAGAAAAAAGAATAATTTTTTTTATATTAGCTTTGAAAATACCACAAGAGGAGGGTGGCGCACAGCGAGGCAGCAGCGGCGGCAGCGGCGAAGCGAAGGCGGCGGGCGGCGGTTCCGACGAGGCTCCGGCGAGCAAAAGCAAAACTCTTTTTGTTTTCCTCGGAAAACCAAACATAATTTTTTTTTGTTCGACTTTCTTTCTCCCCCTTTATTTTTCTCTCTTCCTCTCTCTAAATTTTAGAATCCTAAATTACTAAGTTGCAAAATATAATCTGAAAATTGGGTTTTAAGGGGTATTTATAGGCCCCAAAGTAAGATTTGGTGGAAGGCCATTATTATCCAAAATGTGGAAAATACTTTTATGCCCTTGCCTTAAAATAAAGAAGGAAATTCTAAAAGTTCTATTTTTAGAAACTTTTAAAAATATTTTATAAAACATATATTACTTATAAACACAAAATTATTATTTTTAATTAAAATATATTTAAATTCTTTTGTTAAATACTTTTGTTTGAATTCAACTTCTTAATGAAAATATTAAAATCATACCGATAAAATACAAAAATAATTTCTTAAAATACGTGAAAATATAGGGCATTACAAATGTTGTGCTCATTTTCAACGTTGTACCAAAGTTCAGTTGGACACTTTTCTAGAGTTTCAGAAGAAACCTAGAATCCCTATCCGATGATATCCTTTGGAACTCCATGTAGCCTCACAACATGATTTATGTAAGCCTTTGCAAGTTGTTCCATCCTCCATGTCTCCATCATTGGTATAAACACCGCTGATTTAGTAAGCCTATCCACCACAACCCATATGGTATCATTTTGATTCATCGACTTTGGCAAGCAGGTTACAAAATCCATTGATATGCAATCCCACTTCCATTCTGGTATTTCAAGTGGTTAGGCTTCGCCTTTGGGTCTCTTATGCTCAAATTTAACCTTTTGACAAGTAAGACACTTGCTCTCAAATTCAGCCACTTCTCTTTTCATCATAGGCCACCAATACACCTTCTTCAAATCCTTATACAGCTTATCGCCTTCAAGATGCATTGAATACGGTGGGTGATGACCTTCCTCCATAACTCTTCGTTTCAAATCTTCACATTTCTGTGGTACACACCATCTTCCTTTGTACCTCAAACTTCCGTTTTCATGGATTTTGATGTCTATAGCCTTTCCTTCATTCAATTTCCTATGTATTCTATCTAATTTCACATCTCCCTCCTAGTTCTTCTTAATCTCCTCAAAAACTTTTGGTTGGATACTAAGATTAAAAATTATTCCTTCAAACTCTCCCTCCTTCACTATCTCCAAGTTCATTCTCTCCATGTCTCTACACAACTCATTAGCGACCACTAGAGAATTCACTCAATGCTTCATTTTACAGAATAAAGCATCCACTACCACATTGGCATTCCCTTCATGGTATTGGATATGTAAATTGTAATCCTTGATTATCAACTCAAGCCATCTCCTTTGTCTTATCTTTAGATCTTTTTGCTGAAAAAGTACTTTAATCCTACACATAATCCATACAAGTAATGCCTCTATATCTTTGAAGCAAACACGATCGCCGCACTCGAAATTCTGAGAAGGATAGTTTGTTTCATATGGCTTCAATTGTCTTGAAGCATACGCAAACACCTTTCTATTTTGCATTAAAACGCACCCCGAACCATTTTTAGAAGCATCACTGTACACATCTTAAGAGTCACTCCCATCTGGCAAAGTCAGCACGAGAGCCGTAGTTAAACGCTCTTTTAAGGTCTGAAACGCCTCTGCACACTTATTACTCCATACAAACTTACAGTTCTTCTTCATTAACGACGTCATTGGCTTAGCGATTCTCGAAATGTCCTTCACAAACCTCCTATAATAACCTGCCAACGCTAAGAAACTCTATACATCCGTCATATTCTTAGGTGTAGGCCAGTCTTTTACTGCCTCGATCTTGGCTGGATCTACTTCAACTCCTGATTTTGACATGAAATGTCCCAAGAATGCAACTTTCTCCAACAAGAACTCACATTTCGAGAACTTGGCATATAATTTATTCTCCCTCAATGTCATCAAAATTGTACCGAAATGCTCTGCATGTTCCTCTTTACTCTTGGAGTACACGAAAATATCATCAATAAAAATAACCACAAACTCATCCAAGAACCGTTTAAAAATTCTATCCATTAAGTCCATGAAAATTTTTGGAGCATTCGTTAACCCAAAAGGCATAACAGTGAACTCATAATGCCCATACCTCGTACGAAAAGCAGATTTTGGTATTTCCTCAATAGCAATTGTCAATTGATGATATCCTGACCTCAAATCAATCTTTGAAAACACAGTAACTCCTTTCAACCGAACAAAAAGTTGTCAATCCTCGGTAAAGGATACTGGTTCTTGATTGTCACCTTATACAACTCCCTATTGTCAATACACAACCTCAAACTCCCATCTTTCTTCTTTACAAATAGCATTGGTGCTCCCCAAGGTGAAGCACTAGGCCTAATGTAACCCTTTTCCAACAACTCTTCTAACTGCTCTTTTAGAAAAAACATTTCCGCAAGTTCCATCCTATATGGTGCTTTGTAAATAGGTGATGTTACTGGCACTAAGTCTATGGTAAAGTTGATTTCTCGTTTCGGAAGCATCCCCGAAATATCTACCGAAAACATGTCCAGAAAATCCCTTACTATGTTAATGTCCTCGGGCTTAGCAATCTCATCATTAACTACATCCCTCACACTACAAAGGTAAATTGGAAACCTCTTCACGAACCTAGCAAACCTCATTACTGACACTATTTTTTTTTTTTTTGTGTTTTGGCCTTCCTGCCCTCCAATAGCTCACTTTCTTACCCTTATTAACTAACAAGATCTTATGTGGCTCACACAAAATCTCAGCCTTATGCTCACTCAACCAATGCATCCCCAGAATCATTTCCAATTCACCCAAATCAAACTCAATTAGGTTATCTTTGAACTCCATTCACTAAATTTCAATTGGAACATCAAAAAATCTCCTTCAACGCGGTACTTCTTGTCCTGATGGTAACACTATTGACATATCCAACACATGCATTAACTTTTCTAAAACTTTAGTGGATACAAAAGAATATGTTGCACCAGAATCAAACAAAACTTTAACAGGAAGAGAGTGAATAGAGAAGGTACTAGTAATCACATCATTACTAGCATTAGCTTCACTTCGAGCCATCACGTTCAGCTTTCCAGTGTTCGAGGTCTTAGTTTAACCTCCTCCATTTCAAATTAAATATCTATTCCCGGCATGATGCTTTGCCTTTCCTCCCATGTTTCCCTGGAATCCTTTCTGCTAACCCCCAGTTGATTTCCCTTTGAATTGAGAACCTTATCCTCCCTTTCCCTTGTTCTTGGAGAAGCACTCATACTCACGGTGTCCAAGCTCGTTACACAAACGACAAGTCATTGGGTTCCCAGCACAGTCCTATCCTAGGTGATTGTTAGGATACTTCTTACAGAAGTACACACGACCTCCTTGTTTGGCCAATTGAGCCGTATTCCTATTTCCATTAGCAGGCTTCCTAAAGTTTCCCTTATATCCTGGAAAGTTATTGTTGAAACGAGGCTTCTTAAATCCATCCTTTCTTTTCTCACCTTCGTTCAACATATCCTTCTTCTTCTGGTCTAGCGCATATAGATGTATCGTTCTACCATATAGCTCATCCAAAGACTCAAGGACTTGCCTAGTTAACTGCAACTGGATGTCTATGGGTAACCCTCTTCAAAACGACTATCCTTTAATTTTTCGGTTGCTACATCCTCTTTAGCAAACCTAGACAACTCTATAAACTTAGAGTAGTATTCACTACTCAGTAACGGACATATGCACCATCTTAAGCTGTAGAAACTCATCAGTTTTTGTTTTTGAAGGAACACAGGATAAAACTTATTGCGGGTCTCTTCCTAAAACACAGCCCAGTTGGACCCTGGCAAAGCTCGCGTCGTCGGTGAAAAAGTGCCCTTGTTTCTTTGACAACATTGATATTGTTGGAAGTGGATGCTCCTTTTGTTTGATTGGTCCTTGGGTTGCTAGTCCATTTTCCCTTTCCATTTTCCTTGTTAATGTCGTCTTCAATCTTGATCCCAATGATATAGAGTTTATCAAAAGTATCAAGGCCCAAGTACCTGAGATGATTTTTGTACCTTGGGAGCAAGTTAGCAATGAAGATCTTGACTTGCTCCTTTTCGGGTGGTGTAGTTACCATTTGTGCCGCGAGCTCCCTCCAATGACATAGATATGAAATGAAGCCTTCTTTTTCTCCTTGTATGAGAATTTCAAGCTCCCCTTTAGAGGTGGTAGCTTGAGTGTTTTCCTTGTAGCGAGCCATGAATGCATGAGCTATGTCCTCCCAGGTTGAGGTGTCCTTGTCGGAAAATGTGAAAAACCATTTTTGACTTACGGGCTCAAGATTCATAGGGAAGATCCTAGAATAGAGCCTTGGGTAGATCTTCTTCACATCCATGTAGAACTTGAAGCTTCTGAGGAAGTATTTCGGATTGTCGGTAGCTTTGCACTTTGGAAGTTCGGCAATGGAGAACTTTTCCGGCAAGGTGTCGATCAAGTTTGGTTAGAGATTGGGAGGATCAAAATAACATTCTTGGTCGGTGAGCCTTCTAGCTACTTTCTCTATGTCTTGTATAGTGTGCCTATTCTCGAGATCGTTCATCTCCGCTTTCATTTCTCCCAAGGCTTATGTTACTTGGGCCAAGGTGAGAACCATTACGTGGTTCGTGACGGTGGATTGTTGATCACCCATTGTTGAGTAGGATTGTGTTGTATCTTCTTGACTATGAGTCGAAATGTCTTTTCGAACTAACCTCATGCCTTGTTCCCTAGTACAAGGAGACATGGTTGACTTGGTTTGTGCACGGCCTATCCTGCGATGTTTAGATTTTCAAATTTTAGTTTGTACTTGTTTTTGAATTACTTGACTCTTAAGACATATACAAGGCCTATCATGGTAGCTTCCAAGTTCTACATGATTGTTTGATGCATAGTATTTCATTTCCCCTTTATTTATCTCTTTTTTAATTTTATTATTGAGGTGATATGAAAATAATTTTTACAAGATGAATGTTATGCAACCTATGGGGAGTCTATATGAACCTTTATTCAACATAATGAGCAACCATGGTCTGCATGCGACTCTCTAGGTGAAAAGGCTACGAGAAAGCTAGATCCCGCAAACAACTTTTATACAAGCATAGAACATGTGATCATATAGCATGTCACACGTAATAACACACCTAGGCATGAGGTCAAGTCTAACAAACGTAGCCAAGGTTCTAAGAGGCAACTAAAAGTAAGGCTTTAAGGTGTTCAAGGGGGGTACCATGACTAGGGTGTGTCCAACTATCCACACCACAACTTAGCAGTTACCAAGTGGGACACCCATTATGAATCACATAGGTTATATGATTCACGCATCATGGTAAGGATGGAATTCAATGAAGGAGCGGCCTTAGGTAGGTCACCTAACCATCCTTAACATCTGTCCCCCAAGGGTGCCTCAAGTATAGAACATACTTTAAGAGACGTGTATCCTAAAGTAATACCCTTACGTTTGAATTGTATGCATGATGCCTAGCAAGTAGAATTCGGTATTGTAACTATGAAATTACGAGACATTATGAGTTTCGTCCACTCTCCTTTAAACATAAAGGAATCTCCTAGTGAGGTCTCCAAACTGTGGACCCAAGGCTTTGGGGGCCCACGTGCCCTTTTTACGGACATCGAGTGTCGTGTTAGTTTGATTGCATAGTGTGAGTATGCTTGGCCTAGGAAGTGAGTCTAGAATCTCCAAACCCAAGTGGAGAAGTTGCCACCGTCATTCATTCGGGAGACGACAGAATCCCATTAGGTTATTTCCTAATGACAACATGACAGCAAAGGATAAAAAGGTATTATATCTTTTGATAACAGTAGGTCATAGTGTCCCCCCGCGTATAGTGGCTCTACTTGTTCTCATCTGTAATTTCACAATCATAATATCGAATAATAACATTCGTATTTCCGGTTTAGACCTACAAACATATATGGAAATAGGGCTTGGTGGGTTTTAGTTAATGCAAACATAGTTTCTGGTTAATCATGTATGGGTGATCGCTTTAGGATTCAATTGGTTTTAAACTTTGATTAGTGGAAACATGCAATTTTCAGAGCACTAGATCATTGTTCACATTATATATTCCCTAAACCTTTTATTCTACACTCAGATCATGAAGCCTTGAAGTATATTAATGGTCAACAGAAGCTCAACGACATACATGTTAAGTGGGTTGAGTTTCTTCAGTCTTTTACCTATTCATCTTGGCAAAAAGAATGAATGAATAATGTGTTAGCTGATGCTTTATCAAGGATATCATATTTGCTTGCAATGGTGGATACTATAGTATTGGGATTTGAGCACTTGAAGGAGTTATATGTCAGTAATTCATATTTTGCTAAAGGATATCAACAATCCAATAGGAATTTCACAGTTCATGATGGTTTTCTATTCAGGAACAACAAACTATGCATTCCTAAATGACGAGTTTGTGAATTTCTGATCAGGAGGCCCATAGTGCCGCACTTGCAGCGCATTTTAGGGATCATAAGACTTTCAGCATGGTGAGTGAATATTTTTATTGGCCTAAGATGATAGGAGATATTCAATCAATTGCTTCCAAATGTGCTACGTGTCAAAGAGCAAAATCAACCTTTGTTAAGGGACTCTATACACCATTACCTGTTCATGATACACCCTAAAATAGTGTCAGTATGGATTTTATCATTGGATTTCCTTGAACACAGAGGGGATGTGATTCCATAACGGTGGTGGTTTATAGGTTCTCAAAAATGGCGCAGTTTGTAGCTATGAATGAAACTGATGATGATTAACTTGTTGCTGACTTATATTTCAAAAAGATTGTAGAGCTACATGGCATACCTAGAAGTGTGGTGAGTGATAGGGATTCAAAATATCTCAGTCACTTTTGGAAGTGTTTGTGGAAGATGGTGGGTACAAAGCTGCTTTTTAGTACTTCTCATCATCCTCAGATAGATGGGCAAACTGAAGTTACACATAAAACATTGGGTACCTTATTATGTGGACTTGTGAGTAAAACACAGAGAGATTAGGACATTTGTCTGAGTTATGCTGAGTTTGCTTACAATAGAGATATTTCATCCACTACAGGATATTCACCTTTTGAAGTTTTGTATGGAATTAATCAATATATGCCCATTGAATGGCAAGATATGAGATACATGTGGATGCTAAGAAGCGGTAGGAAGTCTTCAAAAGAACGTGTGAAGCTGTGAAAAAGAAGATTTCTCAGATGAACAAGGTGCACAGGAGGCGTTGTAACAAGAACAGGACCAAGCATGTGCTCAAACCTAGTGATTTGGTATGGATTCATATCATAAAAGAACGTTTTGCACATACGCGAAATGGTAAGTTGATGCCTAGAGCTGATGGACCTTTTGAGGTGATAGAGGCATATGGTGATAACGCTTATAAGATTGATTTGCCTGATGAATATGGTAATGTAAGTTGAACTTTTAACATTTGGCATCTCTCACCTTACTATGATGACGTGAATTTGAGGAAAAATTCTTTTCAACCAGGGGAGAATTATGCAAATTTGAGCACAGGTGAATTACCTAAATCAAAACTAATTGCGGATAAACCAATCAACCTCATGTTGAATCCAATTGGATTTGGAAGGGATAAAACACATGTGTGTGTGACAATGGTAAAGGTTAATGATGATGTTTTTGATAGTGGTGGCTATATGGATTGCTATCAAAGCCAACAACATTAGTCACTAATACATTAATCTTGGTGGAGTAAGGTGTTAATTGATAATGGTGTATCCAATTAATGGTGTACCATTGAATTATCACTTTATAGGATGGATGTTGGATTTAGGGAATAAGTTGGTTTTATCCATGAGGTTTTTCCCACTTCAATTGATAGGGTTTTTCTCATTTTGGACAATGTTGTTTTTATGTGGGAGTCATTGTGCTATTGTTTTCCTTCAAGATTATCTTTAGAGCTTGGTGGATGATTTCTTGTAAGTTTCTTGATTAAAAAATTTCATTCTTGAAAGGTTTCTTGATTTAAAGATTCATTCTTGGAAGAGTTCTAGAAAGACTGAAGCAAATCTTGAAACATTCAAGAAAATGCAACTTGATTCTTGGTGCGAGTTTGGACGAGATCAAGATGGATTTTGGATTTGGTTGTGGCGTGGCTCTAGTGGATAAGATTGAAGATTTTCGGTTATTTATCTTGTTTTCTAAATGTTTTTTATGCCTTATTGCCACTTATTCTCCAAGAAAGTAACAATCTAAATTGTCCAACATCCCTAAACATAAACAATAATAGACAGCATAAATTAAAACTAAACTCGTGTTCCTAACAAAGACTTTCAAACATTAATATTATCCTGCTTGTCCCGAAACATCACATATTTCTCAGGTATGAACTCAGGATCTTCTTCAATGTCATCTTCAACATCACCCTTTGAATCTTTCTCAACATCTTGCTCCATGTCTTCTTTGGGATAAAGTTCATTTTATTCTTCTTCAGAGTCAGTCACTAAGTCGACATACACTGGAATCACTTGATCTGGATCCTCAACCTCATAACATGAACTATCCTTTGACTCACCACTTGGAGAACTTGAAGCAACATCATTTTCACTCATTGCACCGTCCTTTTGATCACTTGGGACTGGTGTGGGTGGGGACTCCTGGCCTACATTTGACTTAAGAAACTGTTGCTCCATCTTTTCAATATAATCTTCCAAGTATCTCCAATCACAACCCCATTTACCATTTTGATCCGTACATTTAGCATAATTTGGAAGTCCTCCAACAAAATGAGAGTAATCAAACTTCGCCTGTATCTCCAAGTGGGATTCGGTGAAAGTCACCAATTTGCAAAATAAAATCTGAAAATTGGGTTTTAAGCGGTATTTATAGGCCCCAAAATAGGAGTTGGTGAAAGCCCATAATTATCCTAAATAGTGGAAAATAATTTTATGCCCTTACCTTACAAAAATTAGGAAACTCTTAAAATTCTATATCTAGAAACCTTTCAAAATATTTTATAAAACATAAAATATTATTTATAAACACAAAATAATTATTTTAATTTAAATTTATTTAAATTCTCCTGTTTAATATTCTTATTGAATACAACTTCGAAATAAAAATATTAAAATCATACGTATAAAATGCAAAAATAATTCCTTAAATATGTGAAAATATGGGGTATTACAGTCTATATTTTTTCGTTGTAATACTATGATGTTGTAGACCTTACAAATTTACTGAACTTTCGCTTGGCAACTTTTTTGTAAACAAACATAAAACTTTAACTTAGAAGTCGTAAAAACTCATAAAAACTTGCAACATTGAGGGTAAAAATGCGCGAAATTAGATCGCACTCTACCCCCCTTAAGAATGGAGTTATGTCCCCGTAACTCTACTTACTCACCTGAAATAACACTGGATACCTTAAGATCTCACAAAAGACATTGTCAACCTTTCTCAACTCCATTGGTAATGCTAACTTATAGGTCACTTTTCCAACTCTTTGCAAGATCTCATAGGGTCCTATGTATTTTGGGCTTAATTTTCCCTTCTTTTCGAACCTCATTACTCCTTTCATTGGTGATACCTTAAGTAACACCTTATCGCCAACTTCAAACACAATTTCTTGGCGTTTTTGGTCTGCGTAGGACTCTTGTCTGTCTGGTGCTGCTTGAATCTTTGCTTGTATTAGCCTTTTAAAATATTTTATAAAAATAATTATTTTTAATTAAATCTCAAGTTATATGATTATATGTTTTTTCCATTTATATTCTTATTGAACAATTTTTCAATAAAAGTATTAAAATTGCACGTATAAAATACAAAAATACTTCCTTAAAATACGTGAAAATGTGGGGTATTACACCTTTACCGAGGATTGATGACTTGTTTGACCAATTAAAAGGAGCTACTGTGTTTTCAAAGATTGATTTGAGGTCAGGATACCATCAATTTAGAATTGCTAATGAGGACATGCCGAAAACTGCTTTTCATACGAGGTATGGGCACTATGAGTTCACTATTATGCCTTTTGGGTTAATCAATGCGTCAACGATTTTCATGTAATGAATAGAATTTTCCAATGATTTTTGGATAACTTTGTGGTTGTTTTCATTAATGACATCTTGATGTATTCTAAGAGTAAATTAAAGAAGAACATGTGGAACATTTGAGGACAATCTTGATAGCATAGGGAGAATGAATTGTATGCTATGTTCTTGAAATGTGAGTTCTAGTTTGAGAAAGTAGAATTATTGGGACATATTGTGTCAAAGAGGGAGTCAAAGTAGATTTAGCCAAAATTGAAGCAATAAAGGAGTGGCCTACACCTAAGAATGTAACAAATGTACGGAGTTTGTTAGGGTTAGCAGGTTATTATAGGAAGTTTTTGAAGGACTTTTCGAGGTTTGCTAAAACCATGACGTCCTTAATGAAGAAAGACTGTAAGTTTGAGTGGAGTGATAAGTGTGAAGAGGCATTTCAGACCTTAAAGGAGCGTTTGACTACAACTCTAGTGCTGACTTTGCCAGATGGAAGTGACTTTTATGATGTGTATAGTGATGCTTTTAATAATGGTTTGGGATGTGTGTCAATGGAAACTAGAAAGGAGATTGCATATGCTTCAAGGCAATTGAAACCATACGAGGCAAACTACCCTACTCACGATCTTGAGCTAGCAGCAATCGTTTTTGCTTTAAAAATATCGAGGCATTACTTATATGGGGTAAAGTGTAGGATATACACGGACCACAAGAGTTTAAAGTACTCTTTCACTCAAAAGGATTTAAACATGATATACAGAAGATGGCTTGAGTTGATCAAGGATTATGACTTAGATATCCAAAACCTTGAAGAGAAGGCCAATGTAGTTGCACATTCTTTAAGCCGTAAAACGAAGCATGGAGTGAATACCTTGGTAGTTCTTAATAAACTATGTAAGGATATAGAGAGATTGAGCTTAGAGATAGTGAAGGAGGGAGAGTTGAAAAGAATTCTTTGTAATCTTAGTATCCAACCAACAATATTTTAGGAAATTAAGAGGAACCAGAAGGGAGATGTGAAATTGGACAAAATAAAGGAAAAGTTGAAAGGAGGAAAAGCTGTGGACCTTAAGATCCATGAGGATGGAAGTTTAAGGTATAAAGGAAGGTGGTGTGTACCATAGAAATGTGAGGATTTGAAACAAAGAATCATGGAGGAGGGTCATAATTCCCCGTATTTAGTGCATCCTGGAGGAGATAAGTTGTATAAAGATTTAAAGAAGGTATATTGGTGGCCTGGGATGAAAAAAGAAGTGGCTGAATTTGTGAGCAAGTGTCTTACTTGTCAAAATGTGATATTTGAGCATAAGAGACCACAAGGAGAGGTCCAACCACTTGAAACACTAGGATGGAAATGGGATTACAGATCAATGGACATTGTGACTTACTTGCCAAAGTCGAAGAATTAAAATGATACCATATGGATTGTGGTGGATAGGCCTACCAAGTCAGCGGTGTTTATACCCATGAAAGAGACTTGGAAAATGGAACAACTTGCAAAGGCTTATATAAAACATGTTGTGAGGCTACATGGAGTTCCAAAGGATATCGTGTCAGATAGGGATTCTAGGTTTCTTTCGAAATTCTAGAAAAGTGTCCTAGAAAACTTTGATACAACATTGAAGATGAGTACATCTTTCCATCCAGCAACTGATGGAAAAAACAGAGATAACCATACAAACCTTAGACGACATGCTAAGGGCTTGTGTAATGCATTTTCAAGGGAATTGGGAGGATCACTTGGATCTCATTGAGTTTTCATACAACAATAGCTACCATCCAAGTATTGGCATGGAACCTTTTCAAGCTTTGTATGGGAGGAATTGTAGAAGCTTCTTGTGTTGGAATGACATAAGTGAGACAGTGATTCTAGGACCTCAATTGATTGTAGAAACCATGGATAAAATAAGGGTAATACAAGCAATGATTTAGGCAGCACAAGATAGACAAAAGTCCTATGCTGACCAAAAACACCATGAAGTTGTGATTGAAGTTGGCGATAAGGTGTTACTTAAGGTATCACCAATGAAAGGAGTAATGAGGTTTGGAAAGAAAGAAAAATTGAGCCCAAAATACATAGGACCCTATGAGATCTTGTACAGGGTTGGAAAAGTAGCCTATAAGTTCGCATTAGCAATGGAGTTGTGTAAGTTTCACAATGTCTTTCATGTGTCTCAACTAAGAAAGTATGTTCCAGATGAGTCACATGTGTTACAGTATGTAACAATAGAGTTAGACCAAAGTTTGACCTATAAAGAGAGGCTAATTAAGATCCTAGACAACAAAGTCAGAGATACTCGTAGAAAAAGTGTCAAAATAGTGAAGGTGTTGTGGTCTAACCAAGAAACCGAAGAAGCTACTTCAGAAGATGAAGATATGATGAGGGAATTGTATCCAGAGTTATTTCAGGTTAGTAAGTAGAGTTACGGGGACGTAACTCGATTCTTAAGGGGGGTAGAAAGCGACTTAATTATCGCGGTTTTTTACTCTCAATTTTGCAAGTTTTTATGAGTTTCTGCGACTTTTCAGTAAAAGTTTTATGTTTGTCTACTAAAAGTTGTCAAGTGAAAGTTAAGTGTCTAAGGTCTACAACAACATAGTATTATAATGAAAAAGCTTGAAGTATATGTAGACTCTATTCAAATTCCATACAGTAATCTACACAAAGTTTCTGGACGAAACTTCTTTTAAAGGGACTAGACTATAACACCCCACATTTTCACGTATTTTAAGGAAATATTTTTGTATATTATATGTGTAATTTTAATAATTTTATTGAAAAATTGTGTTCAATAAGAATATTAAGTTGAAAAAAATAATAATATAAAATAAGCTTTAGTTAAAAATAATTATTTGTGTTTATAAATAATATTTTATGTTTATAAAATATTTTAAAAGGCTTCTAAATATAGAATTTTTAAGAGTTTCCTAATATATTTTATGGAAAGGGCTTAAAGGTAATTTCCACTCTTTAGGATAAGTATGGGCTTTAACAAATCCTACTTTGGGGCCTATAAATACCCTTTAAAACCCAAATTTTCTAATTTGATCCCTCATAATTGTCATTAGGATTCCAAAATTTTTAACGAGAGAAAGAGAGAGAAAAAAAAAGGAGTAGGACTTCAAAAAAAAAAACCGCAGTTCGGTTTTTTACGAAGGAGGAATAAAAATTTTCGTTTTTAGTTCGCTGACGCCGACGCCACCGCCATCCCCTACCGCCGGCCACCGCAGGACGCCTTTCGCTCCTCCCCTTCGGTATTTTCGGTAATTAAAAAAAATTCTTCTCTTTCTTTTGATTGAAATTTTCAAATTCATGTTCATATTTATGCTTAATCATGATTTTATAAGTTTCAATTATGTTTTATGAATTTATGATTTGTTTTAAAGCATGAGTTAATTTGTTGTTCATGAAATTTTAGATTAGGGTTTATAAAGCTATGAAAGTCTTGATTTTTATGAGTTTTTATGATTTAAACTTCAATATTATGATCATAAATTGTTGTTCTGCGAATTTATGATGATTTTACGAAGTTTAGATTGATTTTTTCAAGGCTTTAAACATAGAATAAATATTTTGTAATCATAAAATATTGATTCTCAAGGCTTTAATTTATAAATTAAATTACTGTCAAAATTTTGTAATCATGTAATTCAATAGAATAAATATTATGAACATGTTTTGGCTTATGAAAAATTATTCAAAAGTACAGATTGGTTTCATAATGATGTTAGTAGATTGTAAAAGAGTTTTGTCATGAATTTATGATGTTTTCATGAGTTTTTTATTAGTTTAAAGTTAATTACTAAATCTGAAAATTTTATTAAAACAAGGTAAAATAAATTTTAAGTGTTCATATTATTCTAGTATAATCACATATTAGTTCTATGATGTTACATATGATTTTTAGTATGTTTCATGAAGTTTAAAAGTGATTTTAATGTTTAACATGCTGCCCAGATTTTATAAAGTGAATAATTAGGATTTTAAAGTATGTAATTAGCATGAATGATCATATAAAGTAAGTAATACATTGCACGATTGATTTGTGTTGTTTTCGAAGCTTTTCATGGAGTTTTGGTAATTTTAAACTGTTGTCCACTTTTCTAAAGCGACATAAAATTTACGTTGAGGTTTTATAAAGTATAAATAAGTCCCGAAAACCAAGTAATCTTGCAATAGAAAAATTAAAGTGTAGTATGGAATTGAATAGAGACCATATAAGGAATGTTTTGGACAAGTTTCCAATATAGAAGTTAGTTTAGAGTTGTTGTAGAACTTAGTCAACAAGGTTTTAACTTAGTTTCGGTTTTTCTTTATGTAGGAGAATTTGAATTAGTAAACTTTTACAAGTTGTGGTAGCGCACCACTATTTCACAAGGTACGTAAGTACTAAAGACAAACATAGGAGGTAGAATTCATGCTTGGATGATCCTTTATGTTATGAAATACTATATGCTTGTTTGAATCATGAATTGATGTGCATGAAAAGCTTTATTAGAAGCATGATTTTGTAGTATATGTTGACATTCCATGTTGTTTTGCAATATAAATTTTATAATATTAAATTGGAATGGTATGATCAGTTTAATTTGGCCAATAGTTTATTAATAAAGAAAGGATGTTATTTTAAAGTTGGTTAGTTACTTAATCAATAAGAAAGGTAGTTGTGAATTTTTATTCACATGATTAAAAGGAGTTTATGAGCAAATATTTTATACATGTTGCCACTCACAGTTTAATGTGTGGTCAACGGGAAAGTAAATAGTTAGCCACTCACAGTTAAAGTGTGGTAAAGGAAGTTCAGTTTAATTAAAGGACACACATGAGATTATTTTTGAATCACTTTTAAACTGAAGATAATTAATATGGCTTGCTTGATTTTATGCATGTTTTGTGTGATGTTGTATGTGAGTCATAACATTATTAAACCGGCTAATCACGTAAAGTGTAAAAGGATTTGTATCAAAACTCTTGGAATGTATATACCTTGAGTATGAGCAATGGGGGGAGTCGTAAGGAACAAAGATCTATGAATTCTAATTGGAGTACAAGACGTTGTACTCTTTTATATTTATGATGCGCTGCAATTCCATCAGATTATGTGACATAGGTAATGCCTTCTCAGAGTTGCTCCGAAGTTGGTGCCCCATAAGGCGATTTTAAAGGAAAGGAAACCCGTTCAATGCAGAATCAAAAAGTTTAGATATAGTAATTAATTTGTTGGGTCTATGTATGGGAGAAAGGTTGTCAAAGGTAATTTGTGTGTATGTTTTAGTTCATGTTGCTTTGCTGCATAGTCTCTGGTAGTTATGTACTCAGCTTTGCTGACTGTTTGTTTTGTGTGCATGGCTTTGTCATGGACTTTGTCCTACAATGACCCACTTGTTGGCGAGTAGTTGTCTAGAATAAGAAAAACTACAGGTACAAGTGGGCATAAGTCATTTCATGCTGGGCTGGACTGAGAGCGCTTGCTTGTAGTTTTGCAGTTTAAATTTTTTATTGCTTATGAAGTACTAAACTTTATTTGGATGTTGTTTTATTTTCAAAGATTTTAGTTTTGGTTTTAAGGGCCATTAAAATGGTTTCGAAGTGTAATAAAGTCTTAAGTTTGTTCTTAATTTGGATGTTCATTTGAATTTAGATTTGAGACTTGTTTTGAAGATTAGTATTAGATTGGTTTTTGGTTTTAAGACATCCGCTATTGTACTTTGATAAATGCCTTAGCCGTTATCACGGTGGTGTTAATACTTTGGTTTTTCCGTTGTTAGAAGTTTTAATAATCATAATTCTTTAATATTTATAATATAATTTCCGGAAAAATATAGATTAGAAAGTTAAGAAATTCCAGGGTGTTACAAAAGGATACTTATTTTTTATCGTCACCTTATTCAACTCCCTATAGTCAATACACAACCTCAAACTGCCATCTTTCTTCTTTACAAACAGTAACGATGCTTCCCAAGGTGAAGCACTAGGCCTAATGTAACCCTTTTCCAACAACTCTTGTAACTGCTCTTTCAACTCACTCATTTCTGCAGGTGCCATCCTATAGGGTGCTTTGGAAAAAGGTATTGTTCCTGCGACTAACACTAGTAGAAAAATTGGATTTTGCTACGCCACATTTGCTGCGGTTCTTTGAGATTTTCAAAGAACCGCAGCAAATAGTTGTTGATGATACACATGTAAAATTATTTGCTGCGGTTAATTTTTTTGCTGCGGTTATAACCGCAGCAAATAACAAGTTCAAAACAAATAATCAAAAGCCCAGCTCAAACGGAGTGGGTATAAATACCAAAAACCCAATAAATTTTTAATTTTTTTCTCCCTCCTAACCCTAACCCTAACCCTATCCCTCTTCCATTTCCTCACTCATCTCCTCTTCTCTCTAATCTCCCTCCTCACTCGTCTCCTCTTCTCTCTAATCTCCCTCTTCTCTCTTCTCTCGTCTCCCTCTTCTCTCTTCTCTCGTCTCCTCTTCTCTCTTCTCTCTTCCATTTCGGCGGGCGTCGTTGTTGGCGATGGAGGAGAGGGCGGCTGTGTAAGGCGGTAAGTGAAAAGGCGATGCAAGATCTATTTATCTGATCTAATCTTATGAATTTGTATAATTTGGTGTTATTTTAATGGTTTCACTATATGAATCTGGGATGTATATTTCATGCCTTTTGCTTTTCTGCTATTTGATTTCCGAATGTTGTTTGATATTATCAATATTATTCTTAATAAGTATTATTAAGTATCGTTCTGATTTGTTCTTGAATTGTTCTTTGTTGTCGCTATAATTGCTCATACTGTTTGAGTACTAGTAAAGCTTTTGCAACTTTCTTGGGTGCTAAATAGGTCAATTAACTTTAGTTAGGCAGCCCTATTACCCTCAGGCGTAATATATGATGTAAATGATTATACTTGACAATTTGGCATTAGTATTAGGTTTTAAATATTTTACATTTTTTTGACAGTTTGATGTCTCAAATTTTTTCTTCAAGGAGAATTGTTTTGTTGTGTTTATATTAATTTGAACCTAGCCGCAACAGGGGAATAATAAAGCTCTAGTATTCAATGCTCATTTTTTGTTGTCCTTCTATAGGTTTTCTAATCTGTTAAATTATATTTTCTCTTTGTTCAGGTGAAAAGGATCAGACAACTCCCACAGAACACTAACATAGTGGCTACACACACTGACAGCCCTGATGTGAGTCACTTGTTATGTTATATAAGCATGCACATAAAATGATTCTGGATATAATGCTAGTTGCTACTACTTTTCCGAGCTGCTTTCCTTTTATAAAGTAAGCTGAAATTGATGCATGAATGCATGATTTAACTTATTGCTTCTCCTCACTTCCTTAGGTGTTAATTTGGGATGTGGAAAATCAACCTACTCAGCATGTTGTTTTAGGAGCACATAGCTCTCGTCCTGATCTGGTTAGCCTGATAATGTCTACCTTCTATTATATCTTGTAGTTTCTTGTGCTTAAAAAATAAATCTTTGTTTATAATACATTAATGACATATATTGAATTTGAATTCTAATCTCAATTATTTGTTTATCCCTTGTCATGTAGATACTGACAGGACATTAAAAAATGCTGAATTCGCTTTTGCAATGTGCTCTTGTGAACCAATGGTGCTTTCTGGAGGTGTGACTCATATCGTTTATAGTTCTACTTTAGTTGTACCTTACAAAATTTTGTCATTATAATTGTACTCTTGCCGTGTTATTGAAGCTAAGCCTAAATGAATTTCATGTTCTAGTCTAATTGTGGACACTGCATTAATGAGGACAACAAATTTTTTTTTGGCTAATTGTCTGTAGTTTTCTATTTTAGGCTATTTGTGGACACTTGCTATCTGTAGTTTGTTTTGGCGGCAGTTTTGACATCAGTTGTGAGGCAATGGCTGGTGTTTTGATCGCTTGGTTTTTTTTTTTTTTTTTTTGTGTTGGTTTAGGTTAGAGGTGTTTGTAGGTTGTTTTAGTTTTGCCGGGAGCAGTCTGTTTGATAAGGGATAGACTATGTTGTGCCTATACTTGATCTTGCAGATTGTGCTGGAGCATTTGGGAAAAGACGTTGATTCTATACAGTTGGGCATAAACCTGGGCTCTGGTTTAGGAG
This sequence comes from Suaeda aralocaspica, assembly GCA_016808085.1. Taxonomy (NCBI): domain Eukaryota; kingdom Viridiplantae; phylum Streptophyta; class Magnoliopsida; order Caryophyllales; family Amaranthaceae; genus Suaeda; species Suaeda aralocaspica. The sequence continues at coordinate 118,970 of PYUH01000978.1, forward strand.
TTTTTGATGCTTTCTTTGCTAGTTCATGTATGATTCTTGTTAGCGAGGTTTAATGGCAATGCGTCATTATCATGTATGATTCATGTGCTATTGGTGGGAGTTCATGTGCTCGCCTTTATCATTTTTACTGTATAAATGACATGTGTTCTTTGTCAATGCTGTTCTTTATTTATTTTTTGGTTTACGTCTCCTTTATATTGCTTGGATTCTTCTTCTGACTCCGACACCGAACATCAAGAAGCCCACACTTCCGTTGCTGCCGTTATAATGCTCTTTGAAGTGTTTTTTGTAATATAATAGTATTTGAGATTGATGTTATTATTCTAATGATGTTGTAATATTGTTATTACAACTATTGTACATATACAAACATTCTGGCTACAATTTAGCATTAAAAGCAAAAAAAAAAAAAAATTATTTTTTTTGGTGGTTATTTGCTGCGGATAAACTTTTTTTTGGTGGGAAATCCCACTATTTGCTGCAGTTTATTGTAAAACCGCAGCAAATAGTGGGATTTCCCACCAATTTTGCCCCCTTTTGCTGCGGTTTTGCCTACAACCGCAGCAAATAATAAGCTGGTTTATTGCTGCTGCTCCAAGTGTTGCGGTTAAAAACCGCAGCAAATACCCCTAAAAAAACCGCAGCAAAAGTGGATTTTTGTACTAGTGTAAGTCTATGGTAAAGTCAATCTCTCCCTTAGCAGGCATCCCCGGAATCTCTTCCGGAAACACGTCCAGAAAGTTCCTTACTACCTCACTATCATCGGGCTTCGCAGTCTCAACATGATCCACATCCCTCACACTACAAAGGTAAATGGGAAAACCTCTCCTCACAAACCTAGCAAAAGTCACAAGGGTCACCCATATTTCTCTTATAGGAGCACCAATGTTCAGAATCCATAGCCTATGCCACAAATGCAACAACCACAGTAGCAGCAGCAAATGCAGAGGTTCCAACCTCAAGGTCCATCACAGCCACTTGGGTTCACTAGATCACCATTCAACCCAGGACCACCACAGCACACTATTGAGTTACCAGACTTGAAGAATATAATGTCACAAATGTAGAAGAGTATAGAGGCCATGCAAACTCACAACAAGCACTTGGAGACTTAGATATCTCAAATTGCTCAATGAAATACTCAAAAGCAACCAGGAACCCTTCCATCACAACCTACACCTCCAGTATCACAAGCTCCGCAGAATCCCCCGAGGGACCATGTCAATGCCATTACTTTGAGGAGTGGAGCTGGTTATGAGGGTCCGAAAATGCCTACTGATGATCCTACTTCCGATGTTGCAACTGAAGCTAAGAAGACCATTGATGGGTTGATTGAAGACTTAGAGGTAGAGATAGTTCCAGAGAAGGAAGCCAAAGCACCTAAGGAGAAGGTAGATGACACATCGATTGATACGATCCCGAGGCCACAAGTTAGGTTGCCCTTCCCGAACAGGGTAACCAAGAGTAAGAATGATAATAATTTCAATAAATTTTTAGCTATTGTTAAGAATTTTCAAGTTACTGTGCCTTTTACTGATTTGATAACTCAAATTCCTACTTACACTAAGTTTTTGAAAGACATTTTGAGCAGGAAACGTGAGTTGAGTGTGGTGGAGACCGTAGCACATACGAAGGAGTGTAGTGCTATATTGCAAAACAAGTCTCCACCCAAGCTTAAGGACCCGGGAAGTTTTTCTATTCCTTGTAACATTGGCCCCTTGTTTATTGACAAAGCTTTATGTGATTTAGGGGCTAGTGTTAGTGTCATGCCTTTGTCTATTTGCAAAAAGCTTGATATGGGCGCTTTGAAGGTCACTAACATTACTTAGCAGATGGCAGATAGGACAGTGAAGTACCCTAAAGGTATTTTAGAGGATGTCCCGGTGAGAGTCGGGAAATTCTTTATTCCTGTTGATTTTGTTGTGTTGGATATGGAAGAGGATGCACGCATCCCTATTATTTTAGGTAGACAATTCTTAAATACTGCAGGAGCTGTTATTGATTTAAAGAATGGAAATTTGACACTTTCTGGAGGAGATGACAAGGTTACCTTCAACCTTGATAGTGCATTGAAAAGTCCTGTGATAGAACAATCGTGCCATGCAATTTATACTCTTAATGAAATTGCTCTGAATAACTTGCCTCGATCCCCTAATAAGGATCTTCTGGAGGCTCCTTTGTGTTTGGATTCTATTATAGGTGATGAAGATGATGCTAATAACAAGCTATGTCAGGATCAAAAGAAAAGAAAATCTCGTCCCAAGAAACGCCTAAAACCTCGAAAACAATCTTCTCATGCTTGTAATGTGAATACGACAAATGATGAGGTTTTTACCAAGGAACGTGAGGCATTTGAGCAACCAATAACTCCTAAGTGCTTTGATTGCCTAACTATATGGGGTTCACGTTCACTCTTTGATCCTCCATGAGCTATGAGGTAACATGGTCAAGCTAATGACCATAAAGAAGCGCTTTGCGGGAGGCAACCCGTACGTATGTGTTTTTAGTTCTCTTTTTTTTTTTTTTACTTTGGTTGTTTAGTTTAGCTTAACGAAGATTTATGGTGAGAGAGTGTGAGGGACTAATGGTTATGTGGAGTTTTGAGTGTTTTGCAGGCCTAGGTGTGCAATTATGGAGTAACTAAGCAAAGAAAAGGCCACATTGCAATATGCTCGGTCAGCCCGGGTGAATTGAAGGGTACCCAGGCACGTTACACTTTACCCGGCGCGCATGACGTTTTCAGACACTTAGTTTTTTCTTGAACAAATTGGAATTTGCAGTATGCCCGGGCAGGCCGGGCGGAGTAAAGGTTACCCGAGCGAGTTGCACTTGACCTGGGCACACTGGCATGAAAAGAAAATTGCAAAAATTCACCATCTGGCAGTATGCCCGGGCAGGCCAGGCGAAATGCAGTTTACCCAGGCATAGTGCAATAGAGGCCGAGCAAACTGCTCGGGTAAAACTGCACAAGAACGTCATTTTGAAACACTCATAACTTTTTCTATAGGACGTTTCACGAGGCGTACAACCTACTGTTGGAAAGCTCTATGAGTCTGCTTTCCAATGCAGCATAAGTCAGATTAATCCAATTTATACTTTGTTAGATATGGTCGAAACAGTGAGAGGTGGTCAAATTTCAATCCGTGTATGCTACATGCAATATCATCTACCACTCACACCTCTTTCTTATCCTTGCACAACTTCATTCCTCTTACCTATATACATCATATTACATCCCCATGACTCCCTAAACCCCTCCACCATTTCTCTTCTCTCTCCCTTACTTTCTTCAGCATGAGGACATTGCTGAGTCCGGCTTGGGGGAGGTACTTTTATTGCTTTCTTAGTATAGCTTTTATTGCTTTCTAGTTTAGTTTATTACTTTCTTAGGATAGTCATATGGTTTGTACTACTTGTTAGAAGTAGGAGTTTACATATGTAAAAAAAAATGAACTGCTTTCATAGTTTAGATTTTTGCTTCGCTTTTAGTAATTAGTAGTTGAATTGTATGGATTGATAGATATTTTTGGTTAATGAGCATTGATGTAAACTTTATGAATAATGACTTCCCTGTGCCCCGCATTTTATTTAAAAATGTTTTTGATTGATTTGGGCATGTGATGAGCTATGCTTCGGGAATTGCCAACTCGGGCTAGAACTTGACTTAGCTTGAAACAATTTCTTATCATGCCATTATAGCCATGTGTAGAGTAGAGGCTTGAACTGTGTTAACGGGAGGATTTGAGCCACATACATTGTTATATGCTTATTTCTTTTCATGTGTGCTTAGTTCCTGGTGCTTGTATGATCCGTGTTTTGGCTTTTGACTCTAGTAGCTTGACTTTAGTGTGTTACATGTCGCGAATGATAAAAGGCATTCATTTCTTTTAGGAGCTTTCATATTTTAGGCTTTCCTTCACAAATTTTCCCTTGATCCTTATTTTGAGCTTTTTACCCTTCATTTGCATTTTAGCCACATTACGACCCTATTTGGCCTTGTTTTATTGGTATATGCCCAAGCTTGGCTTGGAGGAGTTGTGGAGTTGTTTTGTTGTTGCTGTTGTGCATTTGTTGGAGGTTTTGGAGATGTTGGAAAATTGTGGAAGGTTTGATGTTAATGTTTAATAATAGGTCTCACATTAAGGCTCTGCATACCAATGTCTAGGCTAGTTTTTAATGAAGAATTGAAATGTTATATATATATATATATATTATATTGGCCTAGCTATGTATATGTGATGATTTTGTCTTTGACATGTCATTAAGAGTCATGAGCTTAAGTGTTGAAAATTATTTGAGAGTTGAAAGAAAAGAAAAGAAAAGAAATATATGTCGAAAAAGAAAGAGCTTGTGAATTTTTGGAGTTGTTGAAGTATAAAGTTCTATGGTGTGATGTGATTCTATAAGTAATTGGTGTGATGTTGGAGTTGTGTGCGGAGATGTTGATTATGTTCCGTGATTGTTACATGCGTATAACTCGCATTTACCACCACATTATCCTAAATTTTATCCTACCATCACCTTATCCACGTTACAAGCTTATAAAGACCTTTTTGATAGGCATGTGCATGTTTTTAGTTCTTGTGAAGTGATTCTATTGCCAAAGGTAGTGAGTATTACTTGCATTTCGAGTCGACTTCCGCATTAGGTTGAGTGACTACCCTTAAACACGTGCATGAGGTGTGAGATGTGGGTTTGTGTTCTCAAAATTTGCATTAAAACACTTATTACATTTGCATTCTTATTTGGGATTAAGGGTGAGCTTCATTGTTATGCTCAATTTTATGTGCGGAGTGACACCGAGTGAGTTACTCTAGTCATCGACTTCTATTTCTTACATGGTTGGCTTATTGATTTTGATTTAAGTGGATGGCGGTCAAGGGATTTTGATGGGTTGGTTGAGGAACTTACATGCTCAGAATTGCTTGAGTTGATTTGTTTTCCAAAGTTTAAGGGGTGAAGTCATTGTTTGTTTAGTTGTTTGCTTGAGGACAAGCAAAGGCTTGGCTTGGGGGAGTTTGATAAGTCCATTTTATATTCATTATTTGCCCCCATTTTGTGTTCGTTTTTGGCTTTAACAAGGCTCTTTTGAGCCCTATCTACTGACTTCGGTTTCTTTTAGTGTTGGTTGCTTTGCGTTAACATTTATTGCAGGAATTGATGCTTTTTTGTCGGTTTTCGCTTTATCTCGAGCACATTGGCAAGTTAGTGAGAGTGTTGACCACTTTCAGAAGCTAAAAGGAACCTAGGACATGATTTAGAAGCCTTTAGGAAGCATAGAAGTCAAGGTACGAAGTAAACGAGCGAAGTCAGAAGCTACGGGGGGCATTTAGCAGTGTGCCCAGGCAAAGTGCATTGTGCCCGGGTCGAGTGCATTGTGCCCTGGCAGACCGGGCATACTGCTCAAAGCTCATTTTTTGACTTTTCCTCCTTTGTTTCGACTTAGTACTTAATGAAATTGTTCCTAGGTTTTCATGGATGCACTTCCTTATTCTAGAACCCTTGTTTTTGTAGTTTTCTCTCAAAAGTGGTGATTATTGTGGATCTTTTCAATCATTCAATTCAATACAAATTCAGGTTTTAATTCAATCTTAATTCTGATCTCTTTAATTCATGTTTAACTTTAGTTTATGTTTCTAGTTTTATTTTCTTTAATCTCTTATGCCCTAGTTCTTGTTTTATTTCTAGTTTTATAATTGTTGATTATTTCTTTAATTATGATCATGTCTTTAGTGTTGTTTTCTACAATTGCTTTAGTTTTTATGTTCATGAGTGAGTAGTTAGTTTTCTAGGGTTTAGGGAAACCTTGAATAATTAATGGACTAATTAACTTAGATTGTTTCGATTTCACAGTTAGTAGTCAAATTCCTATTATTGGCTTATTTGTTTACAATTGAATTATGCGCAAATTTAGTTGTAATTTTGGTATTGTCGAATTTGATGCCGAGAGGTAAAAATACCACAACTAGACACCCACTGAATAAATAGGCGGAATTAGTCTAGGCATTAGCGAGAGCCGCTAGATGAGTTTTGAGGGAGTTTAAGTTCGAGAGAATTAGTGAGCCCTAATTTGACATAATTGGGAGATTGAACGTTCTTTGTTGGTGAATCCATTAGTTGTTTTTGGTAACCCGAATAACCCTACACCTTAAATATTAGTTTTAATCACCATCATTTCTCGTTGTTATTTAGTGGTTAATTAGTAGTCAATTAGTTAATCGTTAATTCTCAACCAAGGCCCTTTTCACAATTTAAGCTTTTTAGAACTAATAGAGTTCAATTGCTTCTCTGAGGATTCGATCCTTACTTCCTTAGCTACGTTAGTTAGAGTAGTTTGGTTTATTTTTGATAGGTGTGTGATAGCCTCATCAACTTGCATGTTAACTATTGTTGTATGAAAACTCAATGAGATCTAAGTGATCCTCCCAATTCCCTTGAAAGTCCATTAGACAAGCCCTTAGCATGTCTTCTAAGGTTTGTATGGTTCTCTCTGTTTGCCCATCAATTGCTGGATGGAAAGCTGTACTCATCTTCAAGGTTGTGCCAAAGTTCTCCTGAACACTTTTCCAGAATTTCAAAAGAAACCTAGAATCCCTATCCGACACGATATCCTTTGGAACTCCATGTAGCCTCGCAACATATTTTATGTAAGCCTTTACAAGTTGTTCCATATTCCAAGTCTCTTTCATGTGTAGAAACACTGCCGACTTAGTGAGTCTATCCACCACTACCCATATGGTATCATTCTGATTCTTAGACTTTGGCAAGCAAGTCACAAAGTCCATCGAAATGCAATCCCATTTCCATCCTAGTATCTCAAGTGGTTGGACTTCTCCTTGAGGTCTCTTATGCTCAAATTTAACCTTTTGACAAGTAAGACATTTACTTACAAATTCAGCCACTTCTCTCTTCATCCTAGGCCACCAATACATCTTCTTTAGATCCTTGTAAAGTTTATCGCCTCCTAGGATGCACTGAATACGGGGTATTATGACTTTCCTCCATGATTATTCGCTTCAAATCCACATATTTCTGTGGTACACACCACCTTCCTTATACCTTAAACTTCCATCCTCATGAATCTTAAAATCCATAGGCTTTCCTGTTTTTAGCTTTTCCTTTATTATGTCTAGTTTTACATCTCCTTCCTGGTTCTTCTTGATTTCCTCAAGTATTGTTGGTTGGATACTAAGATTACAAACAATTCCTTCCAACTCTCCCTCCTTCACTATTTCTAAACTCAATCTCTCTATGTCCTTACATAGCTCATTAGCAACCACTAACACTACAACATAAATGGCATTAGGTAACACTGTAATGGGAACACTTTTTCAAAGATAACACTTTAGTGTAGCACTTTATAATATGTAACATTTTAAGGTAACACTTTAATGTAATACTTTATGGTATGTAACACTTTTATAGTAACACTCTTTAATTGGTAACACTTTAACGTAACTCTTTATGGTACGTAACACTTCCATTGTAACACTTTTAAAAGGTAACAATTAGTTGATAACACTTTTTGGTTAGTAACATTATTGGGACATCACGTACAATTACCTTAAGATACTCTCTTTATATATGTTGCGATTTAACTTAATGTAATCTAAAATTCTAATATGTTTAATTATGATTATGAATTTATGTTTAAGTCTAATATCTTCAAGTCTAATATCTAAAATTCCATTAAAATTCTATATATATAGCAAAATCTTTTACGCCTTTCATTCCCCATTCCCATTCCCCCTTATCAATTTCATTCGAACAAACCCAAACCTTGTGCATTCTCTTCTCTCTTTCTCTAACTCCCTCATTCGTACAAACTAAACCAAGAATTCAAAAGAGAATTGTCAAGCATCCAAGTCTAACAACCAAAAAAAGAGGTAATTTTTGTATTTTATTTTATTTATATTTTCGATTTATTGTTCTCTTTGTACATTTTTTCTTGTTTAAATTAGATATGAGGTTTCACTACGCCAAAAATAAGTTTTAATAGCTCTCCTAATTAAGAGCGATTATAGCAAAACTGCCATGAAAGATATTACCACTAGCAAAGCCCAATTAGTATCGTTTCTAAAGAAAACGACACTAATATGACTTTATTAGTATCATTTTTATACAAAACGATATTAATATGACACCTATTAGTATCATTTCTATAAAAAACGATACTAATATATTTATATTGCTATCGTTTCTTAAAAATCGAAACTAATAGAAGCTATACGCAAACAATCACTAGCTTGTTAGCATCGTTTTGAAACAAAACGATACCAATGGCACACATTTACAAAAAAACGGAAACTCACCCACTCTGAAATAATCTCTCCCCCCCCCCCCCCCCTCAAAAAAATAATCTCTACTCTCATTTTTCATCTCTAATTTCTGAAACTAAACTCAACCCTCTCATTCTTCACTCTCAATCTTTCATCTCTCAATAATCTCTAACTCTGATCTTGTCATCGCTCTTTTATCTCTTCCTTCTCAATTCTTTGTCTTTAAGTTTCTCATTTTTTTTTGAATTGGGTGTGAGATCGGTATTCAAATTAGGGTTTGGGTTAAAAAAATCGATTTAGGGTTTTGAAAGGTGGTGGTTTGGGGTTTCGAATGGGGTTTTTGGGATTTTGAAAGGAGGTTGTCCTGGTGGCTGGCGAAGTGGTGGTGATAAATTTGGGGGTTGGATTTATTGGACGGTGGTTTAGGGAACTTTTACTCTGACCCTTGTCCCTGCAAAAACCCTCAGCTTCCAAGGATGATACACGACCAAACAACTGCAACATCCCTGTTCAGAACATGAGGTATGCATTTTAGGGATTTGATTTTGTTTCGCGTTTTAGGGTTTCAATAGATTTTTTTTTAATTTTTAACTAATTTAAGGATTTCAATAGGTTAGGACTTGATTTTATTTTCTATTTTCGAATAATTTTTAAGGTTTCAATCTACTATTTAAATGAAATATGGGTTTTAGGATTTCATTCTAAATCAATTAAATTTAAGCGCTTAATTTTGTGACATTTGGCAAACTGAGAACAAAATAAGTATTTGATTTAAGGCAATTTGGACAATAATTTCTTCTAACTACATGTGTGTGATGTTTAGAATCATTTAGGTGAACAATTTGTGTCAGAATTACAGAAACGTTTGGTGCATTTTATTTACAGTTTCAGTTGTGGATGGGGTGATGGATTCAAATGATAGGATTTTGTAGTAGAGAGCTCATAAAAGTTGGGATGCAAGAAGATGTAGCAAGTTGATGTGCCAGCAATGATGTGCACCTTAAAGAATAGTCCAATGTCATGGTGAAGCTTCAGGCTTCATTTTATGAAGGTTTTCTTTTGTTTTCTGTAGTGTTGTTATCTTTTTACTTGTTGTTTGAATGTCGTATTGAAATGAGGGAATAATTGATGCATAAACTTGAGAGAATAATGGAAGAGCAATGGAACGCGAGTTATATGTGATCAGGAAGCAGATTCAAGAATTGACGAGAAAGAGTTGATTCTAAGTCGTTCTGAGATTCAAGGGTGGCGTTCATTTGGGCTACATGAGATTCAAGGGTGGCGTTCATTTGGGCTACATGGCTTTGGAATAGCTCATGATCATTGTTGCATAACACTCCTGCATGAATAAGGCGAGACGCCACTAGGCGTTCACTTGGCGTTCAAGGTTAGGCGTTCAGTTGGCGTTCAAAGTTAATTACTTGGCGTTCAACACTTGGAAAGGAAGGTTTATTAGTTGGCATTCAACATTGGCAAGTATAAGTTGGCGTTCAACATTGGCAGGTATAAATTGGTGTTCAACATTGGCAAGTGTAAGTTGGCATGCAAGCACTTGACGAGTATAAATTGGCGTTCAAATTGGCGAGTATTTTGCTATTTTTCCAAGTTCTTGGGCAACGAGTTATCCTGTAATTTCTAGTTTAAAATCTGATGACTATCTTGTAAATTAGTTATTTGGATAAGTTGTTAGGATATTTTCTTGATTAGGTAGTTTGTTAGAGTTTGTTAGGCAAGATAAGATCAACTTGCAATAATGAGGTGGCATACTTATCAAATTGTATGTTTATCCTGTGAGGGCCGTATTTACTAGGATTAAGTGTGTCTTAAGGAGTTGTTTTATTTCCTAGATAATCTAGGAGAGTTTAACCAAGGTTGTTTAGGAGTCCTAACGTATTTGTACTATAAATACCCATGTTTTATTCAATAAAAATTAAGACTTTGATTATTGTTTATACTTGTTATGCGTTATTTTGTGTGAGAGTTTCACCCAAAATTATAAAAGGATTTCGAGTGTTTTGAGAGTTAGAAGCTTCAACATATTCACCATAGTTCTAGTTTTTGTGATTGAGTGTTCTCACAAAGATTAAAACAACCTTAGAACTAGATTGTTGAGTGTTCCAATCTAACCTAAGTTTGTGAGTTTCGTTGATTGTGAGTGTTCCAATTCACGAAGTTCTTTAAAATCAATCTATCTTAAGTTTAAGCCCTTAGTTTGAACATAAGATATAGATCAAGTGGTATCAAAGCACAATGGCTCATCAAGAAAAACAAAGCAAAGTTTATACTGATGAGTTCATTACGCATCTAGCAGAACAAACAAACAAGTTGCAAGAATTGTTATTGGGTTTGACAACGGAAGTTATTCGCCTCAAAGCTAAACCTTCAAATAGTGATGATGATCGTGGTTTGAGCTTTGAAGTGAATGAATTTGATGGCCAAGGTGATGTAGAAGCATACCTTGACTGAGAACTAGCATTGGAAAGGTATTTTGATTATAAGGGCACTAGTGAAGATAAGAAGTACAAGATTGCTATTGCTAAACTATCTAAATACGCATCAATGTGGTTCAATGGCTTCAAAAGGAGTAGGCAGCGTGAGGGTAAGAGCAAGATCGAAACTTGGGAAAAGCTTAAGAAGCTTTTGAGAAGGCGTTTTGTTCCTACAAATTATCAACAAGAGTTGTATGTTAGGTTGGCAACGTTGAAACAAGGAAACAAGCCTATGGAAGATTACATTGCTGAGTTCGAAAAACTAACCATACAATGTGACATTGAAGAGAGGGAGGAGCAAAAAATTGCACGTTTTATTGGTGGTCTTAACGTGGATGTGCGTGACAAAATTGAGTTACAACCTACCTTATCTTTTGATGAAGTTAGCAAAACTGCCATAGTATTGGAAAAGCAAAAGAAAAGGAACGTAACTAAGCCATCACCTATGCCTTATCAAGGGTTTAAAGCTACAAGTTCAACACCTATGAGTGAGTCTAAAAGTGAAGCAAAGAAGTTTGTGACTCCAAGCAGTGATAAGGGAAATAAGGTTATGGCCATTATAAGAAGGATTGTCCTACTTCTAGAGTGTTGACCATGCGTGAGAGGAGGGAGATTGATGAATACACCAATGAACTTCAACAAGCCATGGAAGAGGAAGTTGGCGAGGAAGAATGCAAGCCAGAAAGTAACTTTGAGGAGGAGGAAGTTTATGAGAACAACTTAGTTCTTAGAAGAGTTTTGCACTCCAAATCCGTGGGAGAAGAGCAACGTGAAAACATCTTTCACACTCGTTGCAAGGTACACAATTCTATTTGTAGTTTGATTGTTGATGGAGGTAGTTGTGCCAACGTAGTCTCATCTAAACTGGTTGATAAACTACAATTGAAAACATCAAGACATCCGAAACCTTATAAGCTAAAGTGGCTAGATGATGACAATGAAGTGAGTATCCGAAAGCAAGCTCTAGTAAATTTTTCAATTGGAAAATTTGAGGATGAGGTACTTTGTGATGTTGTTCCTATGGATGCATGTGATCTACTACTTAGTAGGCCATGGCAGTATGATAGAAAAACTATCCATGATGGCGAGTCTAATGTATACAAGGTCTTTAAAGAGGGAAAGACGAAGGTATTGCTCCCACTTTCGCCTAGTGACCTAAACAAGAAGAAAAAGGAAAAGCCCAAAGATGATAAAAAGGTGTTGTTTGTGTCACGAAAGCAATTTGAGAAGGACATGGGTGCTCGTGATTTTGTATACCTTCTGGTTGCTAAGGAAGTAAAGAGCATTGAGGACATTGATCATCCTATTCTACAAGAATTGTTGCGTGAATTTGAGGATGTGTTTCCAGAAGATTTGCCACAAGGGTTGCCGCCAATTCGTGGTATTGAACACCAAATTGATTTGATTCCTGGTGCTCCCATACCTAACAAGCCACCATATAGATGCAATCCAGAAGAAACAAAAGAATTACAAAGGCAAATTGACGAGCTTATGGAGAGAGGGTATGTACGTAAAAGTATGAGTCCTTGTGCAGTTCCTACTCTTCTTGTACCTATGAAAGATGGGACGTGGAGAATGTGCATTGATAGTAGAGCCGTGAATCACATATCTATCAAGTATAGGTTTCCTATTCCTAAGTTGGATGATTTACTAGATGAATTGAGTGGTTCTCAATTATTTTCAAAGATTGATTTACGTAGTGGGTATTACCAAATTCGTATGAGGGAAGGGGATGAATGGAAGACGGCTTTCAAGACAAAGCATGGGCTATATGAATTGATGGTTATGCCTTTTGGTTTAACTAATGCCCCTAGCACATTCATGAGGCTTATGAATGAGGTATTGCGTCCTTTCATTGGTAAATTTTTTGTGGTCTATCTTGATGATATATTAGTGTATAGTAAGAATGAAAAGGAGCATATGGATCATCTTCGACAAGTATTTGAAGTTCTAAGGAAATAAAAACTCTATGGGAAACTAGAAAAGTGTGATTTCATGCAAAGTGAGATAAGTTTTCTAGGGTACATTGTTTCGCATGAGGGTATCAAAGTGGATCCAAAGAAAGTTGAAGCTATTGCATCATGGCCTATTCCTACGACAGTTACTCAAGTGAGATCTTTTCATGGCCAAGCTTCGTTTTATAGGAGGTTTATTCGTAATTTTAGCACTATTATGAGCCCTATAACTGAATGCACGAAACAAGGCAAGTTTGAGTGGACCAAACAAGCTCAACTGGCGTTTGATTTGGTAAAGGAAAAGATGTGCAATACTCCGATTCTAGCACTTCCTGATTTCACTAAACCTTTTGAAGTTGAGTGTGATGCAAGTGGTATAGGCATTGGTGCGATTCTTATTCAAGGAGGGAGGCCAATTTCCTACTTTAGTGAAAAGTTAGGGGGAGGAAAATTGAATTACTCTACTTATGACAAGGAGTTCTATGCCATGATTAGAGCATTGGATCATTGGAGCCATTATCTAAGACCACAAGCTTTTGTGTTACATTCTGACCATGACTCATTGAGACATATCAATAGCCAATAAAAGCTTAATGCTAGACATGCTAAGTGGGTAGAGTTTGTTCAATCTTTCAACTTTGTTGCGAAATACAAGGCTGGCAAGGCTAATGTAGTGGCGGATGCACTTTCTAGAAAACACAATTTGATAGAAATGGTTGATTCAAGAGTGTTGGGATTCGAAATCATCAAGGAATATTATGATCAAGATAAGGATTTTGGTGACATATATAAGCAATGCACACAAGAAGCAATTGGTCGTTACAACTTGGTTGATGGTTTTCTATTCAAAAACAACAAACTTTGTAACCCTAAGTGTGCTATAAGGGAGTTGTTGGTTCGTGAAGCTCATGGAGGGGGTCTTGCAGGACACTTTGGCATCAACAAAATAGTTGAGTTGTTGCAAGAACACTTCTACTGGCCAAAGATGGTGGGAGATGTGCACGCAATTCTAGCTCGTTGTGGAACTTGTCAACGGTCAAAAAGCACGTTTCATAAGGGATTATACACTCCACTCACTTTTCCAGAACGGCCTTGGGAGGATGTGAGCATGGACTTTATTGTTGCTTTGCCAAAAACACAAAGTGGTAAGGATTTAATCATGGTTGTGGTTGATAGGTTTTCAAAGATGGCGCACTTTATTGCTTGTCACAAAACTGAGGATGCTATAGGAGTGGCTTCTTTATATTTTAAAGAGATTGTTCGATTGTATGGGGTTTCTAAAACCATTGTTTCTGATCGTGATAGCAAGTTTCTTAGTTACTTTTGGAAGGGTTTATGGAAATTGATTGGCACAAAGTTGTTGTTCAGCACTTCTCATCATCCACAAACTGATGAAAAAACTGAGGTCACTAATAGAACAATTGGTTCGTTGCATAGAGGACTTGTGAATAAAACTGGCAAAGATTGGGATGTGAAGCTAAGTCATGTAGAATCTGCGTACAATAGGACACCTACCTATACTACTCAACATTCACCTTTTGAAGTAGTTTATGGTATCAATCCTTATGTCCCTATTGATTTGATTGCTATTCCTAAAAACAAATATATCCATGAAGATGCAAAGAAGCAAGCTGAGAACATGTTGAAGATGCATAAACAAGTAAAGGCGAGAATTGAAAAAGTAAATGAGATGTACAAGAAAAAAGAAAATAAGAAACGCCAGTCTAAGACATTCAATCCAGGTGATTTGGTTTGGGTTCATCTTAGAAGGGAGAGGTTTCCAGGAAAACGCAAACACAAACTCATGCCTAGAGCTGAGGGTCCTTTTGAAATCTTAGAGAAGTATGGTGATAATGCTTACAAGATTGACATTGGAGAAGAGTATGGCGTGGCTAGTACCTTTAACAT